>JACXGI010000713.1:0-85863 GCA_016801175.1 Esox masquinongy | reverse complement strand
TGCGCCAATGATAATTTGTATCGTTTAAGCTACTGGTCCTTTTCAAAACAGCGCTAGTGGAACCCCTATTATCGGCAAAGCCAACAGCATTGTCAGCAGCTGTGCCAGCAGGGCCGACCCTAGGCATAAGTGACGTAAGCAGTCGCTTAAGGCCCTCACTGCTAGTGGGCCTGGACCACTAAGGGAGAGGAGGCCCCCAAATCAAATTTTGCTTAGGGCCCCCAAAAGGCTAGAGTGGTGGGCTGTGTATATTACACCTAGGCTTTCAGTGCAATCCTCCCGCAATTAAACCGCCTCGAACAACCTCACGATGACACTAGGGTTATATGCTACTATCATTCGACGTAACCACCCCATATTCATAGTGACAATAATCTTTATTGGGTGGAATAAAGGAATTTAACGCAAGGCTTGCAACACACTAATTACAGAAAAATGAATGCATGGTGACGGAAACCATCAAGGATGTACCACTATGCAGTATGACAGGAAGCTGCGTCACAAAGAGACATCGCAAAGTCCAAATCAATGTAATTACCAAAGAAAGTACAAACTCACAACAACAATGTTCCTTCGAAGCTGTTAGCCAGGTGTACTTTTCGTAGTTGATCGAATGAAAGTGGTACACAAATTCTTTCCCTGACTGGGACAGAGCTGTAAGCTGCGGGGTTGGTCGACCCTTCCTCACCAGCTTTTCTTTACAAGGCTTTGCCAGTAAATCCTCCACCAAATACATTTCTTCTCCTCCTTCAGCCAATGTGCTTTAAAAAACAACATGGCTAAGTGAAATTCTAAACAAAAAATCTAAAGCACTACATCCAAAAATCTAAACATCATGAAAGAAAGTTTAAATAAATCTTGTTGCTCAAAATCTGATTGGTTGAAGAATATGACATTCAACAACATCATCCCCATTTACAGCAGAGGGGATTCACTCAAAATTCTGAAGGCCTCAGGGAAGATTTTCACCTGGAGAAAGCAAAGGTGGAAAATATGATTGGATAAAAGCTCTGATTTATCTGAGATGCACTGGAAACACTGCAAATGACACATTATAGTCTTCTCTGAAGTGTCTACTAGACAGTTTTAGCTACCTTACTTGCCTTCCGGTAAAGAAAAAATACTTACAACTTGACATTACATGATGTCTAATCTGTCACTAAGTGGATTTCACAATTTGCAACTTGTCTTGTTCTACTCCAATTCAAATCTGTGCAGATGCAGCGCGTTTTAGTATTCGATAGGACTAAAACCCGTCAGTCAAAATTAGTTTAAATATATTCAGAAAATATATGTTTGAAGTAATTCCAACTTAAAATGTGTTTATTATTATACATAAATCCATGTTAAAGCCACATTAAAAATCTGTCATGCAAAATTGTAATCATTGAAAATTAACTCTACCATGTTTTTTTTATTTGGGGTGGGGGGCAAAAAAGTTCTATAGGGTGGACATTGCACCGCACAATTTAAATAAGTGTGGTGAAATAAAAAGATATATATCAATCTCATGCCAATAAAATTTTAATTTAAATCATTGCTTAACAGAGTAGTGAGACAGACTGGGATATGAATACAGTTGGTGTTGATGCAGGCTGCATCTTCCTGGATGCAGCCTTATTGCTTTGGTAGTGCAACTAATATATTGTGTTTATAATAAAGGCCTAAATACTATTGCCTAATACAGTAAAGTGGTAAAAGAGTGTTGTACAACTCTATTTCCAAAAAAGTTGGGACGCTGTGTAAAATGCAAAAAAAAAAAACAGTGCAATGATGTGCAAATCATCTATCCCTATATTTAATTGAAAATAGTACAAATACAACATATCAAATGTTGAAACTGAGAAATTTTATTGTTTTTGGAAAAATACATGCCCATTTTTAATTTGATACCATCAACACATTTCCAAAAAATTGGGACAAGATTAGTATGTCTCAAACCATAGTACGCTGAAAATAGTATGCCAAAAGTTCCCAGATGGTCTGCTATATCTGATGGATTTTCAAAGTTTGCATCTATGTATGCTTTTTGTGGTACTATAGACCACAACCCCTTGCGCAGTAAAAGAGGAGGGTTTTCCACGTTGCTCTCGTCTTTTCATTTGACGAAAAAGTCAGTTATTGTCACCTATATTGATAATTATTGCATCAGTGTCATTCACAAATGAAAGAAAAACAAACGTTGTGCCATGAAATTAAATTGCTTTGGCAGTGTAAAGTTTGTCTTTAGTTTCGCTAGCAATTGCTCAATTCTTATGACTATTCCAAGTAGTAATATACTAGTAGGCCTATTACTGGCTAATAAGCTGTTAAAACAGCCAGCAGTAAAAGCCATACAGTTCATAGATGCTATTTGTGATGGAAGTAAACTTCATAAGAAACGTTAGTCAGTTTAACACTGCTTAATGGTGTCTAGCTTAATATTCAAACTTGGTGTGATGTTAATGCGTGACAAAATCCTCTAATGTTGAGACGCAATTTGATGACGAGATAGTGTGTCCCAATCAATCCCAATGCTGGCATACTTGCTTACGATATACTAAACAGTACGTACTTCACCATCATCTGTGATGTACTTGTAGTATGTAGTATGCGATTTGAGATTCAGCCTATAACATCGCTACTGAAGGTTATAGCTAGATAAGGTTTTGTCCTGAACAAATCCTAATGCATAATTTGTTTTGATTGTGGTGAGGCTCGAACACCGGTCCCTTGCATGGCAGTCCGTGTCTCTAACCACTGGACTATTTAACAAGGGGTAGACAGTCACTCGCTCACTCACTCAGTAAGAGACATTCGCTCTTCTTGGCCAGCTCCATTTATGCGGTCCGGCAAAAACATTATCCTTATCCTCAAGCGGATTGTGCAAGCTAATTCGCTGACAACAATGAAGATTAACTGCTATAAAAATGCCAAAATGTTGCGGTTATAAAATTAATTTTGTCCTTTGGAACAAAAGTAGCTAGCCTGATTTATCGCTAATGAAGTCTTCCATATTACTAACCGCAAGATGCAACTGTCCCAAGCTGTCTGAGCATGCCTGTGACTTTAAGCTTGCTAGCTAACGTTTGCTTGCTAACTAACGTCACATGCAAGCAAACAAATGCATTTTTTTCTAAATAATAGGTTCTAGAGGACAGTCAGCAATTTGCGAAAAGCTCTATTCTTTTTTCCTTTAATGACATTCAGTGAGCAATATCTGATAGTACACTGCTCAAATAAATTATAAATAAGGGAACACAATCATTACAGTGTAGAAAATTAATTTATTATTATATCCTTATTTTTTCAATTTTCTGTTATAAGGCCTTCGTACTCTGTATGCTTGAAACATTACGTATACTCAACAACTTGTCTTTCCCTGTCAGCTACTCATGATGTCTCTATCTGTGTTCAGGGGCAGTAATGAATGAAATGTCGGCTGAGTAATGCTTCTAGTCTCCATCTATGTGTGGTAGACTAGGCCTTGGGCCTAGCAGAGACCACTAGAAGAAGTCTCCCCTTTGGGGCTACGTCTTAATAGCAGCAGTGGGGCTTCTGCTCCTTGTATTATAGAGGTGAACAGAACTCTATTCCTTATGGGGAGAGCTGAGTTAGCAAAACCACCAATAGTAACATGCCCCTGCTGTAGTGTGTGAGCTTTCACCAAGATGTCTGGGCAACCGACATTCTATGATTACCTATGACTCCTGGATCTATGTCTGTTTGCAACCTTGCATTCTCTAGGCTACATCATGGCAACAACAATTGTTTATATGTACATTTTTACAAGTGCCGATGTCGTCACCTGTACAGCTGGGAAAGAATATAAGATTGAACCTCGGCAATGTAAAATGAGAACAACTGTCATGACACCACTCTGTGTTGCTCTCTGTACTTGTACTCTTTTTGTCATGATGCTTGTTCCCATATATACGATTAAACCTGAAATAATTAACTGTTATGCTAATGACTGAAGGAGTTTTTACTTGATAAATTGCAAACATTTTCCATCTTCCACAACAGTATACCACAGAGTCAATTAAACTGCAGGGTTATCAGTCTGTCCAGTTAGGAAGCATTAGCGATTGTGAATCAATGCCACCTGTTTTGGTGCAAATGAAAGTGACAACAGGTGCACTGGAGAGGCAACAACAAGACAACCCCCAGAAAGGGAATGGTTTTGCAGGTGGTGGCCACAGATAATTGCGCTCTCCTTATCCTTCCTGACTGATTCTTCTCTAGTTTTGCATTTTGCTAGTGTCCTTGTCACTACTGGAAGCATGAGGTGGTACCTGCAGCCGATTTAGGTTGCACAGTCTGTTTGGTGGTGGGTCAGTGATGGTCGGGGGAGGCATATCCTTGGACGGTCGCACAGACCTCTACGTGCTATCCAACGGTACCCTGACTGCTGTTAGGTGCCGGGATGATGTCCCCAGACCCATCGACTTACGCTGGTGCAGTGGGCCGTGGGTTCCTCCTGGTGCAGGACAATACGCAGCCTCATGTGGCCAGTATGTAGGCAGTTCCTGGATGATGTAGGCATTGATGCCATTGACTGGTCCTCAGATTCCCCAGACCTGAATCCATTTGAGAACGTCTGGGACGCTATGTATCGGTGCATCCGACGCCACCAAGTATCGCCACAGACTATCCAGGAGCTCACTAATGCCCTGATCCAGGTCTGGGTGGAGATCACCCAGGACACCCTCCGCCATCTCATCAGGAGCATGCCCAGACGTTGACGGGAGTGCATACATGCACGTGGGGGCCATACACAATATTGAGTCACATTATGAGTTGCTGTGATGAAATTCATGCAAGTTGTAACATCCTGTGATTTCAAATGTTTACTTGGTGTGAGTTTGAATCCAGCCCTCAGTAAAGATTTTGGTAACTATTTTTAGTAGTCCTATTAAGCCAGGTGATGAATGTTCTTGTCTTATTTGAAAATAAAATGACATATTTGATTAAGTATATTAAGTATTTTAAATACTTGCACAAATTACAGTGTGTTTCCGTCCAGCAAAATACAAATGACAAAATACTCAAAAGTAATTAAATATGTATTCTAAATACATTTAACTGAAATACTGCCCATCTTTGGTTAAGACAAATGGCAAGTGATTGCAAGGTCTACAATTGCCATATTGTGCCTCGGACTTAACCAGTCATGCTTCTGAATGGGTACCTCAACATAGGCTGCTTTACTTTGTATTACAGCGGCTCTTCATACTGAACAAGCTGACTCTCCTCCGTTGTCATCCTCTTAGATTTGTTTACTCCCTTTGATATGAACTATGAGATGTTTTCCACCCTGTCAGGGCTGGGCATCTCAGATTGCACACTCTTGAATTGCATCCTATCTGGCAGGCCTTTCTGACTTGGTGACAGGGAGAAGATCAATGTCCACTCTGTAGGCTCTCACTACTGGTGTCCCTCTGGGATTGGTTCTAGGCCCTCATCTCTCTATACACCTAGTTAGATGGCTCAGTTGGTTCTAGGCCCTCATCTCTCTATACACCTAGTCACATGGCTCAGTTGGTTCTAGGCCCTCATCTCTCTATACACCTAGTCACATGGCTCAGTTGGTTCTAGGCCCTCATCTCTCTATACACCTAGTCACATGGCTCAGTTTGTTCTAGGCCCTCTTCTCTCTATGCACCTAGTCACATGGCTCAGTTGGTTCTAGGCCCTCATCTCTCTATACACCTAGTCACATGGCTCAGTTGGTTCTAGGCCTTCTCTCTATGCACTTAGTCACATGGCTCAGTCACATTCTCACATAGTCTCTACTGTCATCTCCTGTTTCTGTTTTCATGTCTTAGTTTCAGTTTTGTTATATCTTAGTTATTTATTAAAAATCCTCGTTGCTGATGCTTCAGTGTAAATTAATTAAATACAATCTCACACAGACACTACACTGCAGCTGTTCTACTGACACAACTGAACCTCACTGACTGTCAGTTTACTGTTTCATGCCAGCCAGCTAGGCTCCGCTACTCCCCTCCTGAAAAGAAATCAAACAAATGATGACAGAACTTTTAGACTATAACAACATTGACTGAATATGGTAATAGCTGTTGTTTTGGGAGTTGTTTTTTTTTTGTGGAGGGGGTGTGTCCAATGTATGATATGTGGGCCCAAAGAAAACAAAACCCTGCTCTAATCTTTTAATGATTCAGAGTTATTCTGAACAAAATTGATGATTTTGATTTGATTCAACTTTATTGTCATTGAACAGTACAAGTACAGTACAACGAAATGCAGTTACCATCTAACCAGAAGAGCAAATAGAGAAGGGCAGAAAATTTACAAGTATTTACAAGTATTAAGTATATGTACATTACCACTGGAATGTGTAGATGAGCAATACTAAATGTGCAATAAGGCAAATAGAGGAGGGCAGAAATGTTTAGTATTAGGTATAGTGTATGTTACAACTGGGATAATAGTTGTTCGGGTACAAATGGCAATTTCAAAATGGCATTCAAGATGTGCAAACGAGGCAAATGAAGGAGTGATGCAGAGATAGCAGCAATGAGGTCCCGAGGTAGACGTGTGTGTAACAGCTGTAAGAATGCAAGCACAATGGCAATTCTGATGCCGCGTTTCCACTGGTGCTTTACCCCGGTACTGGGGCTACACCGGTGATTTATGCTAATTTTGGATCCAGACTTTTCTGTTTCCACTATACATTTGGTACCAAGGACTTAAGGAGGGGTTCACGTGGGGAGGGAGGAGTAAACTATCAACGCAATTTGGTTTTCCGGTTACGAAAAATAAAAAGCAATATTTTTCTGGTAGTAAAATGAACAATAACGCCATGCTCAGTTTGTTTACAATACGGCTTTTGAACTTAAGTAATAAAACTCATTTCTTCCTCAAACTCCTGCGATCAGCACCTTCTCCACCTACACTTGTGACACTGCAACTAAACCAGTTTAATAAGTATTTTGTCAAAACTATTTACCTTTAATAGAAGGATTTGGGGTAATTTTGTGTTGTTATAGGTTCTTCAGGCTACGTCCAAGTCTCAGCGCTCTATTTTTCTATTGAGTCAATGGCATCATTTCACCTTTCGTCGTTCCAAGTCTTTGCTTCCCTGTACTGTTTCTTCTTTTTATTTATTTAATCAGAGATCTGTTTGTTAGATCGGATGAAAACCATTACGAGAAATCCCGCCCCGAGTCCTAAAGTCCGGGGCTAGGCACCAAGTGAGAGCCAGGCTACTCGGCCATGGCCTAGTGGCCGACTGGCCCTGGCCCGTATCAGTGGAAACAGAAAAAAAAATCTAGACTTTAGGGTAAAACACCAGTGTTTGGCACCAGTGGAAATGCGGCATAAATGTGCAAAGAGGCAAATTAAATGTACAAGGTGTATGTGCAACTGAAATGCAGGAAAAGCAGCGGTGAGGTTCCTGAAGTAGACACGTACCTTTAACAGCTGAAAACTTTCATTATCAGGCCTATCAAGGCAGTGTCAGAGTAGTACAAGGGAGTAGGGCAACAAGGTCCCAAAAAGCCGGGGGGGGGGTATGGTAAGTGATGGGTCACAGAGTTCTCTGGGTCACAAAGTTCAGCAGGGTTACAGTAGATGGGAAAAACTGTTCCTGAGCCTGCTGGTGCAGGACTGAAGAGACCTGTACCGCCTGCCTGATGAAAGGAGGGCAAACAGTTGGTGGCATGGGTGTGAAGGGTCCCTGATGATCCCGCGTGCCCTGCGCAGACATTGCTTCTGCTGGAGGTCTGCCGATGGCAGGAAGCTGGGCATCAGTGATGTGCTGGGCCTTCCGGTCGGCTATGGAGTAGCTGCTAAACCACACTGTGGCACAGTTTGTCAGAATGCTCTTGAATGTGCAGCAGTAGAAGTTCACAAGGATCTTGGTGGACAGGTGGGCTTTCTTCAGCCTCCTCAAAAAGTACAAGCACTGCTGCGCCTTTTTGACCAGGGCTGAGGTGTTGAGGGTCCAGGAGAGGTCCTTGGAGATGTGGACAACCAGGAATTTGAAGCTGGACACACGCTCCACCTCAGTACCATCAATGAGGACTGGGGCGAGGCTGCAGCCTTTAGACTTCCTGTAATCCACAATGAGCTCCTTGGTTTTCTTTGCCTTGAGGGCCAGAGTGTTGTCAGCGCACCATGCCGCCAGGTGCTCAACCTCTTCCCTGTAGGCTGTCTTGTCATTGTCACTGATCAGGCCTACCACCATGGTGTTGTCTGCAAACTTGACGATGGTGTTGGAACTGTGTACAGGGACACAGTCGTGGGTGAAGAGGGAGCACAGGAGAGGGCTCAGCACGCAGCCTTGTGGTTCACCAGTGTTTAGGATCAGGGTGGACGAGGTGAAGTTGTCTAACCTGACAGACAGGGGTCTGTTGGTTAGGAAGTCCAGAGTCCAATTGCAGAGAGAGGGGCTGATCCCCAGGTCATGGAGTTTGTTGACCAGCCTAGACGGGTTGACCGTATTGAATGCTGAGCTGAAGTCTATGAATAGTGTTATGGAAATTCTTGAACTAATGTACATTTGAGAAATGTCTGATTTTCTATTACCTGGTATGTAACTCTGGTCTTTGGTTGTGACACACACATCTGCATAATATCAGAGGATCACTAGGTACTCTGACCATCTGTTCATCTGCCTAGACCAATAAGGGTATCTGTCCTTTGTTCCTTAGGAATGTAGGAGAGGGGGATCTGGTATTTGCCTAGGGGGCATCATTGACTGGTATCGGCTGGTATCGGCAGATTATAGGGTTACTCTGCCCATCGGTATAACCCATCAGAGTATCTGTTGTTTGTCCAGATGCTGTATGTCTTTTCAGAGTTCAAAAGGTTACCCATGTGGGGAAGGACAGCCTGCCCCTTGTGTGAAGCCTAGGTAGTAATAGAACAAAGGGAATGTGTTCTATTGAGTTAGGTCAGCTGTGCAGCAACTTACCACACCCTTTTTAACTGTAATACATACTGACTGTTCATGTATCTACCTCAGAGATTCCTCAGATTATTCTGTAAGCTTTTGATGCGTCTCTCTATTTGCAAATAAACTGTTAA
The DNA here is from genome assembly GCA_016801175.1 of Esox masquinongy. Taxonomy (NCBI): domain Eukaryota; kingdom Metazoa; phylum Chordata; class Actinopteri; order Esociformes; family Esocidae; genus Esox; species Esox masquinongy. The sequence goes on along the minus strand of JACXGI010000713.1, from coordinate 76,830 downwards.
TTGTGCCAAGATAATTTTTTCTCTGTACTTACTCCTAAAAGAGTTCCTACCGATGGAATTATCATCACAATAGCATTCTCACATAGGTGTTTTGTCCAAGTGGGTCAGGGCAGAGTGTAGAGCCGTGGAGATGGCGTCCTCTATAGACCTGTTTGACTGGTAGGCAAACTGGTAGGGATCCAGTGTTGGGGAAAGGCAGGACTTAAGTTGGGCCAGAACTAGTGTTTCAAAGCACTTCATGATTGTGGGGGTTAGTGCAACCGGACGGAAGTCATTCAGGCTAGACGTGATCTACTGCTTCGGCACCGGCACAATGGTTGCGGTCTTGAAGCACATTGGGACAACCGCCTGAGCCAGTAACGTTAAATATGTCGGTAAAGACCTCGGCAAGCTGCCCAGCACATGCTCTGAGCACGCGCCCGGGGACGCCATCGGGACCAGCAGTCTTGCGTGCATTCACCCTACTCAGTGCAGACGACACTTCTGGATAGTCTGAGTGGGGGGATGTCTGGGGGGAGTTCTGGGTCTGAGTGGAGGGATATCTGGGTGGAGTTCTGGGTCTGAGTGGAGGGATGTCTGGGGGGAGTTCTGCTTTAATGGCTGGCTCTTTGTTGTCCCTGTTGAAGCGTGTGTAGAACCAGTTTAACTCATCGGTGAAGGTTCTTTGGCCGGTAGTCAGTGATGGCCTGGATGCCCTGCCACATGCATCGGGGTTCGGAGTTGTTGTGGAAGTGTTCCTCAATCTGCAGTTTGTAGTAATTTTTTGCCATATTGATGCCTTATTTCAGATTGGTCCTGGATAAGCTGTAGGTCTCCATATCGCCGGATCTGAAAGCAGTGTCGCGTGCCTTAAGCAGTTGACGGACCTCTCTGTTCATCCAAGGCTTCTGGTTGGGGAAGGTCTTTATTAGTTTATGGGTGGCGACATTGTTGGTGCAGATGTTGATGTAATCCAGAACGGAGGAAGCATATGTTTCAATGTCCGTATGGGAGTCAAGGGTGGCTTGAGTGGCAAACAAACTTCAGTCTGTGTGTTGAAACTGGTGCTGTAGAAGTGAGTCTGACCGTTCTGGCCACACTTTGACTGTTCTCACTGATGGTTTCACACGTTTGATGAGGGGTAAATACTTGGGGAGTAGAAACAGTGAAAGATGGTCAGATTGCCCCAGGTGGTGGAGGGTTAATGGCTTTGTAAGCCTCCGGAATGTTTGTGCACACATGGTCTAGTGTTTTGTCACCTCTGGTGGGGCAGGAGACATTTTGATGGAATTTGGGAAAAACAGTTTTCAGATTTGAATGTTTGAAATCCCCTGCAATCACCAAAACACCATCTGGGTGTTCCGTCTGCTGTTTGCTAAAGGCAGCCTGCAGTTCTTTCATTGCTAGCTTAGCATTAGCATCTGTGGGTATGTAGACTGCGATAACAACAATAGATGTAAACTCCCGAGGCAAGTAAAAAGACCTGCTTCTAATTATCAGGTATTCCAGATTGGTTGAGCAGTGACTCCCGGTTAAGTTAGTGTTTGTACACAATGTTTTGTTTACATAAATGTAAAGTCCACCACCTCTAGTCTTACCGGAATCAATTTCAATCCGATCCGCTCTGAAGAATTCTCGGCCATCCAGCTCAATTGGGTTTCAGGTATGTTGTTGTTAAGCCACGTTTCCGTGAGAATCATGACGCTTCAATCCATAATCGGCAATGCAAATAACATCTCCCGGGTTGTCCTCACAATCTCCGGTGGGAGGTGAAAGTTGTCAAAAACTCTTCCTGTACATTGTGATCATGTCCATGAGTTCTTGTCGGCTATATAGTGTTTGCTAGGCTGTACTGAATGAATAAGCTAAGAACTATTAGGTAAATTACTGCTAATTTGCAACAACTGGGTAGACACAGCCACGTGATGCACATGCGCCGCCATCTTGGTTGTATTTAATTATAATAGTTTATTTGTAATAACTTTTATGGTAATGAGTTACACCAAAGATTGGAAAGCAATTTTCAGCAGACACTCTGATTACCCAGATAGGGCTAAAGTTCTCAAATTAGACTAATGGGGGTACCCCAGATATTACTTACCTATATGTGGTTAATTCATTGAGTTAAGTGTACTTTATATTACTGAGTAATGTGGGTGTCCCACCTTGCTATCTTAAGATGAATGTACTAATTGTATGTTGCTCCAGATAAGAGCATCTAAAAATGACTAAAAATGCAAATGTAGAAAGTAGCATTAGTCCAAAGAGACAGAAAAAATTGGTCTTGATAATAAAAAAAAAATTCAATTAATTGAACAATCCCAGGGTTGAAGACCTGTATGTCAGGTAGGTGAAATGTTTAAACTTTAAACACTGTGAAAAATGTGCAATACCTTAACATTATGTCTTTTTATTTACAGCCCCACATTCACAATATATTATAACAATTGCAAATTACTATTTTGACCCTTTAGAAAATTATTTTTTGAAAACACACATCAACTTCAGTACATTACAAACTTGCATGCCTAAAAAAAAGAAAGCGTTACATATTGAGAATAATAAAAGCATACTATATGCCGTGCTTCTGTACAGTGCCATAAGGTCGTCAGTTGTGCTCCTGTCAACGGTATGAGGAAAGAAACAGCAATATTCGAGCAGCAGTGTAATGGAAGTTCTTATGCTGTATTGAAGCGGCAGTTGGCCCGGCAATTTTCACAATAAGACTAAACTACTGTATAAAACAAGTATACAATCTGTAGAATCAGTTCTAGAAAAGACACACAGAGGATTTGGCTGTTGTTCTTTTATCCTTTCTTATTAAATATTTTGAGGATAACCTTTGTCATATTCAGCTGATTCGTTCATAAATTACAGTACTAAATGTGATATAAATCTGTGTTGAACTACTAAGAGTATATATATATATATATATATATATATATATATATTAATTAAATTCATTTCTGGCAGTTTTCACAGCACAATGAAACATCCTGTGAGGCATTAATTGTTAGCACATAGCGAAATATACTTTAGCTTATAGAGTTTTATCATTTTCTACTTTGTCCAGTCTTTACATTCTTCTGGCAGTAAAAAGAAAAAATATTAAAATCTCTGAAAGTACATCTGAAATGTCATATTTGACAAATTTGAATACTAAAACACAAGTAGCGAGAACCAGTGCTCATTTTAAACTCATCTTGCATGCAATACACAGTGATGTTAACATAACTGATGAATGAAGAAATAGAGGGAATGGAACACATCAATCAAACAGTCACTAAAAATCATTCCCATTTTAAAATTCACACCAAATCTTTATCAGAAGACACTATTCAGTATAAAAACACCAAATCTAACTTATTGCAGAAAAACCTGGGGTAGCGTTAGTGGTCTTTTGCCAATTGCTTTTTACTTTGTACTAAAGTAGGCAGAATACTGTAATTTACACTGTCTGTTGCAAGTTAAACTGCTCTAACAAGCAAGAGTGTTTCTACTGATAACACTTAAAAGTGGGGAAGATCTATGTAACCGCAGTCCTCATTGGAAGAACCTAAAGAAGTGCTTTGAAATAACTTACACAAACAGTGTTCCACATTTAGTAATATGAAGCTCAGAAATGGCATTATGTTGCCCAAGCCATATTATTCTATGAGGTAAATGGCTAATCAGATTGATGATCAGCTTTTCTACCATTTAAACTTGTGAGGGAGGAAGAAAGTATTTGTCATTTACACTAAATGTACTCTTGAAGCGTCGTGATCACAGGGGTGGCAGAGTATCAATTGTACACCATGAGACATTCACGATCGAAAGGAACGTTTCACTTTCTGTAAATTGCCCATTTCTCCTGATCCAATATGTTTCAAGATAATAACAACTACTGATATTGGCTTCAAGGAAACAGTACATGTTTAGTGTTTCCATCATAGATTTCCTTAAAGTCCCGCTTCAGAGAATTAACTGCATCGCCCTGTGCAATGGTTTGGTGCAATTGCATTGAAAAGGTTGAGTGAGAAAAAAACTGTACAGTGGATGGTGATAACATGCGAGTGCTTTAGAGATTTAATCCTACTCGTATATCTATTGGTACTAATTGTGCCTCTGTCAAGTAGTATGACAAGATAAACAACGGTCAGAGCAGGATGGACAGAGAGACGGCACAACGAAGGCTTGAATGTTCCGGAAACGCACAGCATATATACAGTACATCAGAGCATGAAATACAATGCGACTGGCTTGGGACGGAGTTGAGAGGAGGCGCAGATTGATTTCAAGTAAAGAGATGCAATGAGACGGGCGCTTCGTTCTTCAGGCTGGTCGGTGGGCGTCCCTCTGTGTCCCCACGTGGCCGGCTGATCACCCGCCGGTGTTACTCAGAGAGACGTCTCACTCGAACCTTCCCACTCTGGGTTCAGCTGGGGTCAGAGGGGAGACAGACAGACAGAAGGAAGAACTTTTAAAAAACTATAAAAGACACTTGTTGCAGTAGTCATCCATACAGGGATTTTATCAAAGCATGGGTCTTGTACTAAGACGCTCAGAAGACGGTTTGTATCCGTAAGCCATCAGACTGCTGAACACTTGACCTGTCTGACCACCTACACTGCTCAACTGGGCAAACCTACATTTAAGTCTTCACTCAACCATAGAAACAGATTGACACACACACACACACACACACACACACACTTGTCATTATATATGTCAATATTATTTGTTTTGTCATTATTTTATTTCAGTTATTTTACCAGGAAAGTTGACTGAGAAACAGTTCTCATTTAGAGCAACAGCCTGTGGAATAGTTACATGGGGAGTGGATGCATAACAAGGGGAGTAGATCCAGCTAATTGGTAGCTGGATTAGGTAGCCATGTTGGTGTATGTATAATTTTTATGTAATTGTACATAAATGCTTGTAGAATTGTCAAGCAAGAATCTGCAAGTAAGAATATCTTTATGTACAATGCCTCGTAAAATTTGAAACTAGTATCTTTGGTATTGATTAGTCGAAGACCGACATGCAATAGTTAAGTCTACCATCAGATGTCAGGCTTGCTCTGATCTGAATGCTTCTGGTGTACTTTATATTAGTGATGTGTGAATCATGTACAATTTGTTCTTTTGTAACTAATCTTTTCAGTGAACTGGGTGTACTTAATCACTACTCTAGAAGATTCATCCAAGTGAATCACTTTGCTCAAGAAAAAATCATTTTTTTTTTAAATGGCTCTCATTTAAGCATACTTAAGCATAAAATGTGTCATTCATAAATATAACTTATTTACCTACAGAGAGTAACTCAGTGAATATGTTTTACGTAGTTAAACATAATTCTGGGTATGACAAACATCTATATCATCTATATCAACACAGTCATTTTTTTCCAAACATTCAACTGTGAGACCTGTAGAGGTAAGAAGTAGGGATGACACAGCAGATGCTAATGATGCTAGGCCTACTTTAGCTCAGCTTCAACCACAGCTACAACAACAACCTCATTTACAGCTTCAACCACAGCTACAATAACCTCAGTTACAGCTTCATCCACAGCTACAACAACAACCTCATTTACAGCTTCATCCACAACTACAACAACAACCTCATTTACCGCTTCAGCCACACCTACAATAACAACCTCTTTTACAGCTTCAACCACAACTACTGTACAACAACAACCTCAGTTACAGTTTCAACCACAGCTACAACAACCTCTTTTACAGCTTCAACCACTGCTACAACAACAACATCAGTTACAGCTTCAACCACAGTTACAACAACCACAACTAAAACTTTAGCTAATTCTGAAACAGGGGGTGTTCCAGTGGTCTGACCCAGAGTGCCTCAGGCTTTGCAGGAAACAAGTATGAATCGTTACGATATGATAGCACTTGATTTTTTTCGCAGGCTAAGATGTGCATTCTCCTTAACAAAAAACAAACCAGACATGAGCAGTGAATTATATAACTTTTTTTATTGCTGTTGTTCACTACAGCCTACTACATTTCTCTGTGATATTATGTAATGAAGACTGAATAATTTGGCTATTGTTGGAAAAAATAAACAAGGTCAATTTGCTAACATTGCTATTTTCCTGTATGCTATGCTGAAATCACTAAACTGAGTGCTATTACAAGAAACAATAAGGTCCAATCATGAGACAGAGACGAAATGAAGAGGTTGCACAAAAAGATTAATTCAGTGTCTTTTAAAAACTGTATTGAATGATTCAGTTCACTGTAGGGATTCGGGATGCCCATCATTTGGAATGCCTATCACTACTGTAGATACTGAAAGGGGAGGTGAGAAAACACTCACCAGACTGGCTTACTTGGTGATGGCGGAAGGTGATCCGGAGCGGTGGAAGTGGACTATCTGCCACTTGCCGTCACGGCGGTGCCAAATGCGCGTCTCTTCAGACTGGGCGGTGCGAGGCATGCCATTGGTGTCGATGTACTGGGTAATACGGATGTAGGCAATGCAGGCAGCTTCCTCTCCGATCAGGTGGATGTGGGGGTTCAGGATGGTGGTGTGGACCGGCTTACTGTTCTTTGACCATACTGAATGGGGTGGAGTAGTGAACCAACAATCAATAAATATTCTCTCAGTGGTGTATGATCTGGTACCGTATGCCAGAACCTCTCACTCATTAATAATTGAGCCGGGCCTTTATCAGCGCTTTACAGAATTCACATTTGAGACACTGTCAAGAGAGCGTGTCTTTCCCCATGCCCCTCTGATTATGTCTTTCTTCCTTTCTCTCAATTTGTCTCTTCCCCTCTCTGTCATTTTCTCAATCAGTCCAATCAGGCCCATTACAGTGGTTTCCTCTGGCTGGTAGAACAGTAGCTGATGTGAATGGAGCAGAGCAGGGTTGATGCATTACTCATCACAAATGAGAAAATCAGGGAGCAAATGAGCCAAAAGCGTGCCGTCTGCAGTTACGGCTGACTAGCCACTGGAGCGGCTAATGAGCGCTACATTCACTTAGAGAAAATGACCATGCTGTTCTGCTCTTCACTACTTCTTGTAATCCTAACCACATACTGTATAACGCACTAGAAATGTCCCTTTGTCAGTGTAATGGATATTGTGAGCCATAGCTTGCTGTCACATACGAGGTTCTAGTAAAGCACAGTCTAAATATATGCGTATTACTGTATTGTATTCTTATATGTTATTCTTTTATACCACCATAGTACTATAGTATCACTCTCCCGTGCTGGGAAAATAAATTTGTTATTACTGCTGGATGGAGATGCATATTGTCCCCTTGTGGAGAACCCTCTGACTTAATCATATATCCTCTAAATTTCAACAGTTTTACAGCAGCTTAATGTACAGTATGCATACTGTAGAATGTGCTGTAAATTCTACATTATGCATACTATATTATTGTACTGTAAAATGTACTAAATCATTTCAAATGATATAAGATAGGTGTGAAAGAAGTACGGGAAGAGGCAGAGTAGCTTACAGTTTTCAAAGTAGAAGCGATGAAAGTCCAGACCCTCCACCAGGTTACCCAGGGCCTCTGGCTCAAACGCTGTCACACTGGGGTCACACATCTTACTACGGAAGAGATGGAGAAATAGAGATATATATGGTGATTGAGATAAAAAGATGGGAAGAAATAGGAAAAAAGAGAAACTGAGTAATTGCTTTGGTGAAGCGACCAGACAGAGCGACTAAGGCAGTATTTTGGGGCATGTGACTCAACACAGTGTAAAAGTAAATAAAATGACAGGATTTTCTGTGTCCACGGCAATCACTGCAGGGTTGTAGAAGGGTTGAGTCTGCAGGGAGCAGATTCTTCCCCGGCCTTGGTAATTGGCAGACGGTACAACCATGACTGTGGACCTATAACAACCCATATAACAGCGTACAAAAAACAATCCCCTTGTGCCCTGGATTTACAGCCCTCAGTTTTGAACAGGTGCTCTGATGAACCCCCAGCTCCAAGTTTATGGAAGGCTGTTGCTCCCCTCAGGATGCCAAGTTTGGAGAAAAATGTGCTGCTGAACAGAACCACAGTGGCTCTCAAAAGTATTCACCCTACTTGGATTTTTCCATATTTTATTGTGTTACAACATGAAATCAAAATGGATTTAATTTGGTCCTTAATATGCTCTCATGCTACATGATCTTGGATAGCGACCTTTGGTAAACAGCAATTTCCAAATCATTCCACATATTCTCAGTTGGATTGAGGTCCCGGTTTTGACTGGCCCACTCCAGGACATTTATCTTTTGTTTTTTTTAACCACAACAGTGTGGCTTTGGTTGTATGTTTGGGGTCATTATCATGCTGGAGGGCTATTGTTGCAGTATGCATAGTGTCTCCCAGCTCAGCTGTGAAAGACTGTAACTCCTTTAAATTCACAGTTGTGGCATATTCTCTACATTTCTTATTAATGGACTTAATTGTGCTCTGGGTCAATATTCAAATATATATAATGATCTTCTATCCTAACCATGTTTGGTGCTGTTGAGGAACCTTATTCCGGATTTGCTTTGAATGTTCCTTCATCTACATTATATCGTTTTTGTTTTGTAATTGTACTAACTATGGGACCTCCCAGAGATACAGTTTGGTCTGGAAATATCTGGACACTGACACAATTTTCATAATTTTGTCTCTGTACACCACCACAATGGATTTGAAATGAAACATGAGAAAAATGAGATGCAATCGAAGTGCAGACTTTCAGCTTTAATTCAAGTGGTTGAATAAAAATATTGTATGAACTGTTTAGGAATTGCAACCATTTTCATACACAGTCCCTTTTTTTCAGGGAATCAAATGTAACTGGACAAAATAACAATCATAAATAAAATGTTTATTTTTAATAATTTGTCTCTTTCTGCCTTAAGTTTTGTCTTCCGCAAATGAAATGCATGCTCGATCGGGTTGAGATCAGGGGATTGACTCGGCCATTGTAGAATATTCCACTTCTTAAAAAAACTCCTGGGTTGCTTTCGCAGTATGTTTTTGGTCATTGTCCATCTGTAAAGTGAAGCGGCGTCTAATTAACTTCGCTGAATTTGCCTGAATCTAAGCAGACAGTATATCCCTATTCATTTCAGAATTCATCCGGCTGTGTCTGTCTTCTGTCACATCATCAATAAACACTAGTGACCCAGTGCCATTGGAAGCCATGCATGCCCATGCCATCACACTGCCTCCATCGTGTTTTACAGACAATGTGCTATGCCTCGGATCATGAGCTATTCCAAGTCTTTGCCATATTTTTTTCTTCCCATCATTCTGGTACAGGTTGATCTTAGTTTCATCTGTCAAAAGAATGCTGTTCCAGATCTGGGCTGGCTTATTTAGAAGTCTTATCTGGCCTTTCTATTCTTGAGGCTTATGAATGGTGTGCACCTTGTGGTGAACCCTCTGTATTTGCTCTCGTGAAGTCTTCTCTTATAAGTAGACTTGGATAATGATATGCCTACCTCCTGGAGAGTGTTCCTCACTTGGCTGGATGTTGTGAAGGGGTTTTTCTTTACCATGGAAAGGATCCTACGATCATCCACCGCTGTTTTCTTCCCTGGACGTCCAGACTTTTTGGGTTGCAGAGCTCACCAGTGCGCTCTTTTTGTCTCAGAATGTACCAAACTGTTGATTTGGCCACTCCTAATGTTCCTGCTATCGTTGTGATTGATTTTTCTTATTTTGCAGCCTAAGGATGGCCTGTTTCACTTGCATTGAGAGCTCTTTTGACCACATTTGGAAGCTGTTGCTGTGAACCCACAACATGTGGTCAAAAGAGCTCTCAATGGCCTGTTTCACTTGCATCGAGAGCTCTTTTGACCACATGGTGTGGGTTCACAGCAACAGTCCAATTATTTCCGGACCTAACTGTAGGTGTATTTAATCTCGAATCCCATGAATCATCTTAGGTGCACACAAGTGGACTCCATTCAACTAAATATGCGACTTCTAAAGACAATGGGTTGCACAAAAGCTAATTCGGGTGTGTTATACCAAAGGGCATGAATATGTATGCAATTAAATATTTTTTGATTTGATGTTGTAATACAATAAAATGTGGAAATATCCAAGGGGGGTAAACACTACTGAGAGCCACTATATATCTGGCACTGTGCATTGGGCCCCAGGGAGTCACAGTATGCTCTATAGAGGCTATTTATCACCTGTTACCTTTTGATTCAGTTCAAAAGCTGCATCAGCTTGCATGTGATGCAATAAAATGGAATGGTTATTCATGTGGGTCACATGAGACATTTTATCATGTGCATCCTCTTTGAGCTGGCATGCACAGCTATTCATGATCAAGGGATCATCTTGTTTAGTCTTCAAATTGCCTTGATTGGTCATGCAGACGCTTTCTCCCTCCTTCATTAGAGGAATCCAGTGCCAGACAGATGCACAGTGAATGATGTTCTATCTGGAAATCAGTGGGGACATAGACCTAAGAACTATTACTTCACAATCACTTAAAATGGCCATATTCCATTAAATATATTCCGGATCTTAAAGGGACCCTTCAGGATTTTGGCAATTAAACCTATTTCGTACATACCCACTCATACTAATTAATGGAATCCACTTGAATGTGTCTGCATTTTGAAGAGATTTCAAGTTAGCATATCTTTAGCAACTGTTGGAAGACACTACGAAACTACTGGCCAGCTCTTCTCAAAAGTAGCGACAAAGATATTCTAAGTACTTCCAGGTTGTCTGCTGTGTCATCTGTAGTCTTACAATGCCATATAGTATTTGATATTATAATTTGACTGATAATCATAAAGAATTCGATTTCATCCACATCCTCATTTTGTCCTGTGGTCAACTGTTACAAAGATTGCAACAGTGAATATTCCATTGAGTGCATGAGACTTCCAACCGAAAAAAACCTAAGCAAACAATGTGCTGCCTTCAACTTCCTTTAATATGCATGCTGACTCTTTGTGAAATAGGACAAAAGCTCAGTTTCACAAATACCAAAAAAATAAGAATTTGGAACATACAATATTTCAAAAACAAAAAAAAAGACTGAGCATACCATATCATACAAAATGGATGACATTATACTCTGTACCATTTTATGCATGTCTAAAACCAAATGAATGACACTTACAATTTAGCTAACACTACATCTGTGTCAGTATAATTACATAGAGTTATATTGCATTTCCTCTATATAGCAATTGAGTAAACGGTAAGTTTTGTTTACGTACGTGTAGCTCTCAAAGTCTCCATTGCTGATGGCTTCTATGAGCTGCTCTGTCACCTTGATGATCTCCTGTTTCCTCACTGTGAAACACAGATACAGCACAAAAATAAAGCTGAAATACTCGACTGAAACACACAACTCATTTACACCAGACACACACAGCCGGGACCGCCTCCATCCGCTTCAAGCCCCTGCCTTGACAATTTAACAACTAATTTCCAAACTTCTACCCATTTTACCAAGGGTAGAGAGAGGTTTTAAAGCTAATAGCCAGTACTCATACACATTTTGCCATGACTTACTCCATGTTACTATAATATACATATGTATATCAGGTTGGTGTTGGAACTTTTTCCAACATGGATTTTAACCACCCATTTAACTACATTTGTGGCCATATCAAATTTCACTGTTAGTGTGCAAATGTTCATCCAAGTAGGCTATCGCAAGATTTGAATGAAAGCACGTGATTGAAATTTGTGAAGAGTTCCACCTCTGGGCATAGCTTCTGGTAGCAAACCAGAGTTTGTTTCGCATTGTCTGATCTGGCTTCCCATGCCAGTGTTTGCAATGATGAAAAATAACTGTCTGTGTCTTGCAAGTGTTTGATATGCTTTCTAAATCAGCTGGCTGGTTGTGTTGTGTTCATGTTTGCCATAGGTTACCTGTTACACGTCAAAACAGAAAGGTTTGTTCTACAGCATGTCAAAAAGCATAGAGTCCTAGCCTAGGCTACACTACACAAAGACGTCTGATCATCACAGCAGCTACCTTCTAAATCTATACGCATGTGCAGGAACTTCAGGACCTATAGACTGAAGGAGGAATGAGCTGGAAAAAACTAGATACATTGCCAATCCTTTTCTTTTTTCTGCTGAATAGATCCATAAATCCATCTATCAGTCGATAAAAGCGAGAATGACAAACAAATTCATTTGGGTCCCCCTGGAGTTCTGGGCCCCTGCGCACATGCCCTGCATGACAAGTTGGTATATGGCCATCATTACTTGGGCCATCAAGTTAAGATAGCTGGCTAGATAAACTATGAATCTGAAAATGTACATGGTTAACTGTGTGATAATTTAATGACCTAACAAGAACTGCTGATGCACTTGGTGCATTCCACTGTCACTCTGAATATTTAGATGAAACAATTACTTTTTCTAAGGGATCCCCTAGCCGCGAGTGGCCCTAAATGACCCATTATGTCGCTTATACATGCTGAAATAAACAGGAATACACTGGAAAAGTACTAACACAGACCTAACAATTGGAGCTTTTGCCCAGAAACTTATAGTTGCTCAATTGAAAACTTGAGTTGAGAAGTTGAAAGAAATTCTGCCATTCTGCCCTTGAGCGAGCCAGCTAACCCAATTTGCTCTCTGGCCACTTCTGGAATGGTTGGGTTAACAGCATGCTACAAACCATAGAATCCTCTTCACATTAGTCTCCCACATGCCTTCTGGCAAAAAAAATTGGAGTTTTCATGTTTTTAGACGACAGGAGTCAAACCCAGTGTGGTCTTCTGCTGTTGTAGCCCTTCCACTTCAAGGTACAACACAATGTGCATTAAATTGGGTAAAAATTGTAAAAAGATACACACACACACACACACATATACATTGTGCTCAAAAGTTTGCATACCCTAGGAGAATTGGTAATATACAGCTCCGGAAAAAATTAAGAGACCACTGCACCTTTTTCTTTCCTTTCCAAAAAAGTTGAAAAGGAAGGTTTTGAGTGAGGAACAGAAGCGTTCAATTTGCAGTGGTCTCTTAATTTTAACCCTTCTGTTCCTCACTCAAAACCTTCCTTTTCAACTTTTTTGGAAAGGAAAGAAAAAGGTGCAGTGGTCTCTTAATTTTTTCCGGAGCTGTATGTACCATTTGTAAAGAAAACATGAGTGAGCAGGCAAAACACATTTCTTTTATTTCTTATGGGATTCACATTCAACTGTAGGTCATAACAGAATGGCACAAAAATAAAACAAAACATGGCAACAAAGAAAAAATGAACTGACCCCTGTTCAAAAGTCTGCATACCCTTAGTTCTTAATACTGTGTATTGCCACCTTTAGCATCAATGACAGCATGCAGTCTTTTGTAATAGTTGTCTATGAGGCCCTGAATTCTTGCAGGTGGTATAGCTGCCCATTCATCTTGGCAAAATGCCTCCAGGTCATGCAAAGTCTTTGGTCGTCTTGCATGAACCGCACGCTTAAGATCTCCCCAAAGTGGCTTGGTGATATTAAGGTCACGAGACTGTGATGGTCAGGAGACTGTGCCACTCCAGAATTTTCACCTTTTTCTGCTGTAACAACTGGAGCGTCAACTTGGCCTTGTGCTTAGTGTCATTGTCGTGCTGGAAAGTCCAAGAGCGTCCCATGCGCAGCTTTTGTGCAGAAGAATTTTGTGCAACTTGTCTGCCAGTATTTTCTGATAAAAAGCTGCATTCATCTTGCCATAAATTTTCACAAGATTCCCCGTGCCTTTAGAGCTCACACACCCCCAAAACATCAGTGAGCCACCACCATGCTTCACAGTGGGGATGGTATTCTGTTCAATATAGGCCTTGTTGACCCCACTCCAAACATAGCGCTTATGGTTGTGACCATAAAGCTCTATTTTGGTCTCGTCACTCCAAATTACAGTGTGCCAGAAGCTGTGAGGTGTGTCAAGGTGTTGTCGGGCATATTGTAACCAGACTTTTTTGTGGCATTGGTGCAGTAAAGGCTTCTTTCTGGCAACTCGACCATGCAGATCATTTTTGTTCAAGTATCGTTGTATTGTGCTCCTTGAAACAACTACACTGTCTTTTTACAAAGCAGCCTGTATTTCTCCTGAGGTTACCAGTGGGTTTTTCTTTGCATCCCGAACAATTCTTCTGGACGTTTTGGCAGAAAACTTTCTTGGTCTACCTGACCTTGGCTTGATATCAAGAGATCCCAGAATTTTTCACTTCTTAATAAGTGATTGAACAGTACTGACTGGCATTTGCAAAGCTTTGGATATCTTTTTGTATTCTTTTACATCTTTATAAAATTCCATTACCTTGTTACGCAGGTCTTTTGACAGTTCTTTTCTGCTCCCCATGGCTCAGTATCTAGCCTGCTCAGTGCATCCACGTGAGAGCTAACAAACTCATTGAATATTTATACGCAGACACTAATTGAAATTTAAAAAGCCACAGGTTTAGGAAATTCCCCTTTAATTGCCATTTTCACCTGTGTGTGCCACCTTGTGTGTCTGTAACAAGGCCAAACATTCAAGGGTATGTAAACTTGTGATCAGGACCATTTGGGTGATTTCTGTTATCATTATGATTTAAAAAGGAGCCAAACAACTATATGATAATAAATGGCTTCATATGATCACTATCCTTAAATAAAACACTTTTAGTGCAAAGTTTTTTTGCATGATCAGTCATATTTTCAAAATCAATGCCAAAATTTCACAATTTCTGCCAGGGTACGCAAACTTATGAGCACAACTGTAGCAACATGGACTCAATACAAGGAGATTTTAGGCCAAGACCTGACTGCCAGAAGGCTAAAACTGGGTCAACTTTGGATCGTCCAGCAGGTCAACGATCCAGAGCAACCTCCAAATCCACATGAAAATAGTTCAATGACCATAGGATAGCTTTTGCAGTGGCCATCACAGTCCCCTGACCTAAATCCCTTTAAAAACCTGTGGGGTGAGCTGAAGAGAAAAGTCCACAAGCGAGGACCAAGCATCGTGGAGAGTTTCTGTACAGAAGAATTGTCTCAATTCCATTCCTAAGTTTTCTCCCACCTTCTTAAACACTATAGGAGATGACAAGCTTTTATCTTGGCAAAGGGAACGTGCACGAAGTACTAAATGCAGAGATGCCAATAAGTTTGGCACCATTTTTTTAAATATTTTAATAATTTCTTGATTAACTTTTTTCTTTGAACAATTTTCACTAAATCACACACATTTCTGTGTGTTAGATCAAGCTGATAATCAACAACATTCTTTCACAGCCTTTTTTGTTCATATTTACAGTGCCCTCCCCTAACATTGGCACCCTAGGAAAATGGAGCAAAACAGATAAAAACAAATGTATTTTCTGTTCATCCTCTTGGTGTTTCATTCAAAGATTTCACAAAAATCTAACATTTAATTGAGGCAAAATGACTGACAAAAATAAATGTGAAATAAATGATATACATTTTTCTCCAAAACATGTGTGCCACAATTATTGGCACCCCCAGAAATTCTTATGAGTAAAATCTAACTGAAGTAACCCTAACCCTAAGGGTTCAAATTAAGAGACCACTGCAAATTGAACACTTCTGTTCCTCACTCAAAACTTTCCTTTTCAACTTTTTTGGAAAGGAAGGAAAAAGGTGCAGTGGCCTCATAATTTTTTAGGATGTATATACATCCTCGAAGAAATTCAACACAGTTTTCACGTGGCATAATGCATTCTTTGAGGTACTACTTCAAGGGTAGTTGGAGTAAAGCGTGTGCCTGCAAGCGTAGGTGGTGCTTGCGTGTGTACCGTCTGTGTATGTGTGTGCGTGTGCATATGTGCGTCCGTCTGTGTGTTTGTGTGCGCTGCCTACTGCCTCCCCGTGCTCTGCTGAGTGGTGTGGGGGATGTTCTCTGCCCACACCGAGGGCTCCACCGTGCCAGCAGATAGAGCTTTACTCCCACCAGCTCTGGGTCTCAACTCAGAGTTGGGAAAGCAAGGTTGCGCCTTGCATATGTTAAAAAGGGGACGCTCACTGGGGTTACATCCTTGCAGTTAATCCTTCAACTAAGTTCTTTCTTCTCAGAGAAGTCATAACTGACCGAATTCAGGGCACCTGAGAAATTCATACAAACGTCCAACACCACCGTAAAACTTAGATAACATTTGTCGTGGGCTTTAAGAGACTGATTGACAGTGAAAGCAAATGTCCAAGAACACATGTTTGTACCATTTTTGATGAGCTTTATGAAGTCTTTCACCTTTTATCCCTCTATTTTTCTCTCTTTTTTTCTGTAGCCTTTCCTCAGCCCCATACCACAGAGAATGCTTTTCTATCTCTCTTCTCGCCCACTCTCCACCCACACAGTCTCCCCACATCACCCTAATCACAGCTCTGCCACAGATAATTCACCTCCCAGGAGAAATCACAATGCAATTTTCTGGAAACACTCTTCTGGGAGAAGATATAAAGTGTTGAAATGCAAACATTTGTTTAAAAAAAAATTATCAATGAGATGCTGTAATCAATGAGGGCAATTTCCTCATAGGCCTCTTTTCTTCTCTTCAAGTGGGTAAAAGGTGAAGTTTTACTGACAGACTTTTTCATCTATTAATTCTTATTCTCTTGAAGATGTATGCTCAATGGCAGGAGCTCTTAATGACATAACCTACAGTGATTTCCCTCCGTAAATGCTTACCTAACCGATTTCACTCATATTTGTTCATGAGAGTATTGCATCAGTCGAGCTGTCAAATGTGAATCAACATGGCGTCTTTTTTGCATTGCTC
The DNA here is from genome assembly GCA_016801175.1 of Esox masquinongy. NCBI lineage: Eukaryota > Metazoa > Chordata > Actinopteri > Esociformes > Esocidae > Esox > Esox masquinongy. Next base: position 60,137 of record JACXGI010000713.1, on the reverse strand, counting down.
TATGATATGCTCTGTAATATGGACTGAGACATTTCTACGGCGGTCAGTACTGACAGTACACTCGTCACCAAAAACTTACGGCAGAGATTCTTGAACCTGTTCTCCCCGACTGTTAGCTTGTCATTCGGTACCCATGCCAGGGCACTGTAACTGAAGGAAGAGCTAACCTATTCATAGCTGTGTTGTGCTGGTGTTAGGGTTATTTATAACGTTTCTGAGCGCCACTGTCGGAGCCAGAGAAAAGCCATGTCACCACGGCTCCCTGCGTGAGTGAGGATGCAACATACAGGTTGCCCTCAGAGAGTCGCTTTAGTTTAGCAGTGATGCAGTCCTCCTGCTAGCTGTCAGTCGGGCCGATTAACGTCCAGCCCACTAGTGGTGTGGCCGTGAGAGGTGACAAGAGAGCGATAGCCTTACCTCTGGTGTCTTCATCCTCAATAGTGGTGTTGGTGCTTTCGGAGGATTCCTAAAAAATGACACAGGTAGGTTCAGAGATTCACACTTAGTGAGAGGAGTTGTTGTTCTCTCCACACAAGGGTGAGTGGAAGAGCCACCGCACACACACGCGCACACAGACACACCTCGCCAGACCGCCCCCTCCCTGTCTGCACCTTTAAGGTAGAGAAAGAGAACAGGCTATTTGGTTATTCAGAGGTAGGGGTGGTTAGTGGGGTTGATGAGGTGTGGCAGGGCCAGAGCATGTTAAAAACAGCAGGATTAGGCAACGCTAGAGATGGGATGTTCACACACACACACAAAAAAAAAAAAAGAAAGTCCAGCTCCATTTTGAATGACAGCTTTATCCGCTCGATACATTTGGTTCGTTTGGATTTTCTTTTATTTTTTGTTGAAAAAGCGAGTCTCACTTTCCTCGATAGGCGGAAAGCCGAGCGCGGCCGAGATGCGCGGTCAAGAGGGAAGGGGAGAGATAATTACACTCACCATCAGCTGGACGCTGGAACTGGACTTCCTTTTCTGGAAGAGAAATGAGAAGAGGTTAAACAGGAACGCACAGGATGAGACGGAGATGGAAGCCAGGGAGCGACAGAGAGAGAAGACGGAGACCTCCATGCTGTCGAGGGAGGACACGTGTGTGTGGGTTTTAGTCTGGGGGTGTGTGTTTGGGGTTCATAATGCCACGGTGCCCTTGCCATCTCCCATGGAACCTCTCTGAGCCATCTGGTCGCCGGGCGTTGAGTTAGGAAACCTCCGGCCTGTGGTTGGGGAGGAATGCCTTTGATAAGGCAAAGCTGGCAAGGCTAGCAGCATGCCTCACTAATCCCAGTATCAGACACTCTGGACTGGACTGGCTGCTCCTTGAGGTCCCCAGGGAAACCCAGGAATACCACAGATGGATTGTACCCCTAGTGTGTATGCAGTAACACACAGACACACTCACTAAGAAAACCCATTACAAGCACAAACAAACAACTCATAAGGTTTGACAGGATCACCAACTGGATCTTAAGTAAACTGTCATGAATGTCATTGGCAACCTGTAGATGTTGAACGTTAAATGATGTTTCAGCCGAGCACGTTGTCGAACAGAGTGGATATAATTCTTCTATTCCCCCGTGTGCTGTGTATTAGTAGGGAATTAATTTTGGGGCAGTGTCAGGCTGAAAGAACTGACTGAATATATTTGTGCATCTGAACAGTGTGAGGATGAATGAAAACAATGGCTTCTCTCCACCCCATTGCTCAGGCTCAGCCACATCGAGGCTACGGGTTCAGGAATACACACACGGGGAAGCAGGAGTAGTAAACAGCTACTGTACTGACGCTGGAGGAGATCAGAGCTTCTGGTTAGGGGCCAGCATGTTCAGAGAGTACGGAGAGCCAAAAGTCAAACCTCCGTTAAATCCCACGTTGTACTTGAATCTGAGCTCAAACGTTTTCAAAGAGCATTTTTGATTATTCCACTTCACACTCAAGGTTTGGAAGTGAAAATACCTTTCATAGCGCTGAATAATTGCCAGATGTCAAAATGATAATTGGACAAACAGCTAGCCCCCACAAGAACGTCCCTTAGCCAGGCTGATCCCGCTGCGTGAGGAGAACCCTACCTTTACACCATCGGTCTTCTTGTTGGCCTTGTTTCCTCCTGCACGGGACAAAAACAAAAAAAGAGACAGTGCGATCAGAAACGGCATGAACGCCCAGAAGAGGAGGGCGAAGGGCATGGCCAACAGTCTCAGTGTCCTCAGAAAATGACGAAAATCCGATCCATATACGATTCCCGAGAATCAAATGTGATCTTCCTGATGTCTGCCTGTCAGAAACTCAAACAGAGAGATGATGTCAGATAAAGCATCCAAACCCAACGGCTGTGGTCATTCAACTGGTCAAACGAGAGCATTTGGGGAAACACAGCACCATGAAATTAGAAAAATGTCCCAACGGTTTCAAGTTCCACTAAAGATGGTTGAGCGTAGACTGGGTCCTGCTAGGCTGGCCCCGGTGGGTAACAGGGATCCTTGATATAGCAGCACTTGAGATAGCCTGGGTACATTCCTGCCCCGCTCCCTCACTCTCTAAAGTTTGGCTATGACCCGTACAGTACGTCCTGTACACTGTTTTCCGCTTGGTCGTCTCCTCCGCCTTGTCCTGCTTTAATAGTCTATTTGATGCTCTAAATGTCGGGTAGCTGAGCGCGGGGGTTCCCTGACTTCATTTTTGTCGACATGGCTACTAATTTTAGCCCTAGTGGAGGCCGCATGGAGCATCTCGTCAGGTGGGGCGTAAACCTGATCCCCTGCTTTGCACCCCCCTAACTCCCTAGCCCCACCGTGACCCCGTGACCCATCTTTACCCTACTTGTAGTGGGGGGGGGGGGCTGCATGCCATTGGGGTTTCCGATCTGCTCCTGTCAGCAGTGGAACAGGAAAACACTTGCGCTAATCCAAATCTCACCAGTCATCATCTTGAAAGCAAATCTTGCCTCAGACCAGGATCTACAGAACACATAGATCCCAACTGAGCATAACATCAGAAGCTAATTGACTAGGAAAGGGCTATTAAAGGCTAAAAAGGGAAGATTCGGCTGCAGACAACTTTGTGTATAGTCGGGGCTTTGTAAATAGGCATGAAGCTGTAATCTGGCTGTATTTCTGAGGACTGTGGTTGTCAGCATCTATTTGGAGGGGAAAGTTAAATGGGGAGCGGAAGGGAGGATGAAATGGAAAGATGAATGGTAGTACTTAGAAGTGCTGAGATCGTTTTACATCCACAAGGTCTCTAAGGTCAACACTGTGGAGGCTTGGCTTTCAGACAGAATTCCCTGGCAGGTGGGAGATATGGCGTGCGGGTCTATTCCTGATTGCTATGAGAATGCTTGCCCATTTAAAGATGGCCCCTCGCTACATTTACTCTCCTCTGGCCATTCCCTTTAGGACCTCACATTTAATATCAGAATGGTTCTGCGGAGCTCTGCGGGAGGAAAACTCTTTAATGCCGGTTGAAGATTCATAGAGCCAGTGTAAACTGTGAGACTGGAAGGGGGATCCCTCCATGTCTGCATCTGTGAATGCGTCTACACTGGTTCTGGGCTGGTGTGGCCTCATGGTATGACAAGAGCCTGCCAAAGACACACAAGGCTGTACGCCAGATGGAACGCCGTCCGCGTTATTTAGAAACAATGTTCCAACGCGACTGCGTCTACGCCAGTCTCTCCTTGCGACAAAGTCTATAAGAAATTTGAGGACTGTTGATCAAACATCGCAGACTATTCTAACACCGGCACAATAAATACCCACACGTTGCATGCGCCACTGCTGGATTCCATGGCAAAGAACCGTCAGAGGGAAGGCATGTCGGGACTGAGGAACCAATAACAGATGGCTGGGCCACAGTAAGTGGGTTGTGATGACATTAACACAAGCACCTTCATCAAGCAACAATCTACATTGGGATACCAACTAGCCGTCTCATCACCAGATGGCGAGCCTCTTCCAGCCACCCCATCATTATCAAGCTATTGTTTTACAGAGCAAGCACAAAACGTCCTAGAAAGATTTTAGTGTCCAGGAAAAAATAATATAATATGTCACTTCTCAACTAGTGATGGTGAATGTGCTGGTGAATCAGGACCAAAGTGGCTGACAGGAGGGTCGAAGGGCATGGGAATGTGTTCTGATGCGTGACAGGTTACTTCCGCAAGCTGTCATCATCTCCTTCCTGGTCCACAGAACCAGTCATCTGAGACCATGACACTTCTCTAGAATATTGACTTCCCTAGAGACAATGGTCCCAAATAGTTCAATATCAGCAGAGTAGCAGGCTTGAATCCCGGTACCACCCGTTAATTAACAATGTATGCACTTTTTGATGTCAACGAAACAGCATTTTTTGTATTAAAAGTGCTATAAGTATTACAACCCCATTTCCAAAAAAGTTGGGACGCTGGGTAAAATACCAATAAAAACAATGCAATGATGTGCAAATCATTTATCCCTATATTTAATGAAAAATAGTACAAAGACAACATATCAAATGTTGAAACTGAGAAATGTTATTGTTGGAAAAATACATGCCCATTTTAGATTTGATGCCAGCAACACATTTCAAAAAAGTTGGGACAGGGGCATGTTCACCGCTGTGCTGCATCACGTCTTCTTTTAACAACACTCCGTAAGTGTTTGGGAACTGAGGAGAACAATTGCTGTAGGTTTGAACGTGAAATGTATGTAATGCGCCAAATGTTTTCAATCGGGGACAGGTCTGGACTGCAGACAGGCCAGTTTAGCACCTGGACTCTTTTACTACAGAACCATGCTGTTGTATTACGTGCAGCATGTTGTTTGGCATTATCTTGCTGAAATAAGCAAGGCCTTCCCTAAAAAGGAAGGCATTATTGTTTCAGCTTTAATGGCACCTTCACAGATTGTGCACTAATTCACTCCCATACCATCACAGATGCTGGCTTTTGAACTGTGCGCCGATAAGAAGAAGGATGGTCCCTCTCCTCTGTAGTCCGGAGGATGCGGCATCCATGATTCCAAAAAAGAATTTCAAATTTTTATTCGTCAGACCACAGGACATTTTCCCACTTTGACTCAGTCCAACTAAAATGACCTTGGGCCCAGAGAAGGCTGTGGTGGTTCTGGATCTTATAGTTTCTTCTTTGCACGGTAGATTTTTATCTTGCATTTGTGGATGCAGCGACGTACTGTGTTCACAGACAATGGTTTCTGGACGTGTTCCTGAGCCCACTGTGCAGTAATTTCTATTACAGAATTGTGTCTATTTTTAATGCAGTGCTGCCTGAGGAACCAAAGATCACAGCCATCCAATATTGGTTTTCAGCCTTGTCCCTGGCATACAGAGATTTCTCCAGATTCTCTGAATCTTTTTATGACATTATGTACCGTAAATGATTAACCCCAATCTCTGCAATTTTACGTTGAGAAACATTATTCTTAAATTGTTGCACTATTTGCCTGCGTTGTCTTTCACAGAGTGGTGAACCCGTCCCCATCCTCAATTCTGACAGACCCATCCTCTCTGGAATGATCTTTTAATACCAAATCATATTACTGACCTGTTAGTTGTGTGATATTCAACCAGGTTCCGTTTTTTAGCATTACACAACTTTTCCAGTCTTTTGTTGCCTCTGTCACAACTTTTTTGAAACGTATTGCTGGTATCAAATTCAAAGTGGGCATATATTTTTCAAGAAACAATAAAATGTTGCAGTTGCAACCTTTGATATGTTCTCTTTGTACTATGTTCTATTGAATATAGGGTTTAAATGATTTGCACATCATTGCATTCTGTTTTAATTTACATATTGCATAGCGTTCCAACTTTTTTTGAACGTGGTTGTATTATTACTAATGACAAATAGCAATTATAATAACAATATATTATATTATAAAGCCCATTATCATAATATAGGACTGTTACTTACCTGAGAAATTCCGGGTGGCCAACATGGTGGTGAGGATGGCACCCTGTAAAAATAGAGATGGATGGTTACATAAGATGAAAGAACAACAGAGTTCAGAACAAAATACAGCTTGTGATGCCACCATGTTCTTGACAACTAAGCTTGGCTGGAATATATTATCTACTGCTTGTAGCTTCCTAATATGTAATGTCAACAGCTTGGAATAGCTGCTTGCTGTCAAGGAAAATAACCTAGAGTATAGCAACTGTTGCTATGTCTTAGAAGCACCAAATACAAACATTTTGGCAAATTGACAAAATCATTTATCAAAAAAGTGTCGGTAGTACTGCATGATTGATATGACACAGGCATGTTTATGTAAATTACTTGTTTATGTACAGTCACTTGTTTTAAAGGTGTATGTTGTTAAGATTTTTAAATGGAACCTCAGTGCAATACAATTAAATTGAGTTGCCTAAAAGGGGTATTTTAAGAGACCAAAGACATGCTTTATGTACAAAGTGAAGTAGATCATTTTACATAAAACAAATGAAATAGAGATGTCCTCACATCTTGTACCATAAAGGGCTTTTAAGGATTTTGCCCGTAACAGATTGCACCGTGACGGCTATTTTTCCATAATATATTACATTTACATTCTCATTTAAATCACCTTCACTATTTGATACCCTGGACAATACGTGTCATATTCCAGTATCATATCTTCACTTAATTTATCTCCTGTCGCTTGTTTATACCTTGAGCTTCCTTCTGGCGTTGAACTTTTTCAGGCACTCCACTGTCTCCTGTCTGTGCATGCAGGATGCCACCGTGGAGCGGTGCTGTAGAGAGAGAGCGAGAAAGAGAAAGAGACACAGAGAGACACAGAGAGACACACACACACAGATAAGAGAGTGAGAGAAAGAGAATAATAAGCAAAGAAACATGTCCGGTTGAAACAGGGAAGATTCTTACTGCACACTGTTTTCCATATGTTAATGAATGGAGAGCCACATTCTACACTCACAGAGATCCAGGGGTGTTTGAGGACCTCAGAGGCTGTGATGCGCTTGGCAGGGTTAATGGTCAACATCTTGTTGATGAGATCCTTCGCTTCTGGAGTAACTGTGTCCCACTCAGGCGATGGGAACTGCAGCACACATTAGTAAGTTAACAGTTCTTTATATACAAATATATCATAGTTATAAAAGGTAAGTGAATTATCCAAACAATAGCAGTAAACATATAGTGGGCTGTGAGGAGGAACAGGAAAGGGCAGTGTGCCATGGCTACTATGACTGCAATCGAAGAAGAAAAAACATGCAGAACTTTTTTTCCCCAGTAACCATTAGTAGGCACTGAATTCCAGATGATTTATCCCCTTGGAAACTTCATAGCAGCAGCAGCCAATGAAAAAATGGAGGGGGTAGAACAGGGTTATTCAAACCTTACACTATGAGGGCCAGAGCCAGCTGGTTTTCTGCTCTACCTCATCAGTAATTGCACCTATCTGGTGTCCCAGGTTTAAATAAGACCTTCAGTAGGCGGTTGCAATGAAAAAATGGAGTGGAACTGGCTTCGAGGGCCAGATGTGGATACCACTGAGTTAGGCAAACAGGAATGATGTGACTCACATCGTAGGCCCCAGCCTTGATCTGCTGATAGAGCCTGTGCTGGTCCTCATCCCAGAATGGAGGGTAGCCCACCAGCAGGATATATAGAATAACACCTGACAACAGAGACATGGCATATCACTCGATATAATAGACTGTCAAACACTGAACATTGAACTGACAACTCTATGGTGTATTGAGTGTGTGTATAAATGTATGTATAGTGTATAATTCATAAGCCCGACGGCCCACAAGTAATGTTTTGTGAAAGCACCTTCTGCTTGAAACACAGCACTAAGTCTGTATAGGTAAGTCTCCATCAACCTAGCATAACTGGATTTTGCAGTTTTCATGTAGATTCTTTATAGGATTGAGGTTGGTGCTCTGACCATTCCAGGATAATAATCTTTCCTTTTGCAAGCCATCTGTTGGTTGATTTGGCCATGTGCTTCAAATCATTGTTGTGTTGAAAGGTGAAATTCATTTTAACTTCAGATTTTTGTCAGAGGCCCTTAGGGTTGGCGCCAACACATCTGGGTGCTATTCAGTGTCCCCCTTAACCTGACCAAAGTCCTTGTCCCCACTGTAGAGAAGCAGTCCCATAGCAAGACGCTGTTGCTACCATGCTTGACAGTAGGTAATCTGTACTTATTGTGATGAGGAACACTGGCTTTGAGCCAAAAATCTTTAAGAATTAAGGCCAAAACCACCCGCCCACACTGACTCCTTCCTCAGCCCTCAAACTTATGTCTCTTATGACTTCCGCCAGAGCCTGCACTGCTCACAGACGTTGAAGACCACCTACATCCCAAAGCAGCTCAAGGACCATATAATAAAAGGAAGGGAAATATAGCGGTGCATGGTGATGAGTTTCTCCTAATTCTAAATGCCAATGCGCACAAAGCAATAGCTTGACAGTAACATTTCAAGGATTATTTATATGTAATCCAAAGGCAGATAATCCGAATGGAGCTTTCAAGACGGATTGTAAAATGCTCCTGTATGACCACATAACACCAACATTTTCATTCATATGGTATTGATATGCATGTACAATGTAAATGCTATCCATGCAGTGAGGTTTCAGTTCAATGAAAATTATATCCATGCAGTGAGGTATTGGTTAAATGTAAAAGTTATCCATGTGGTGATGTTTCAGTTCAGTGTAAAAGTTATCCATGTGGTGATGTTTCAGTTCAGTGTAAAAGTTATCCATGTGGTGATGTTTCAGTTCAGTGTAAAAGTTTTCCAGGAATTGAGGTATCAGTTCGATTGTCCAACCAAATAGACCAAAATATGTCCAATTGGAACATAAATTCCATCACGTTTTTTGACACAGTGGCCTGTGGTAATGAAGGTACACGGAGAGATCGGATCAACACATTGCTGTCCTTTCTACTCTGCATCAACAGAGAGCTCAGCTCTGCACCTTGGGATGAAAAAGACAGACAGAAGAAATAAACTGACATACTAAATCATCTTTGACATGGAGCAAGGTAGGTTTTTATCAACACAGTCTCTAAAGCGATCCCCTGTTTGTCAAAATTAGATAACATACAGCTTGGATGAATGAAATGCTTCACGCAAGATGTGAAGTCTATTTCACACTTTCTATAAGAAGCAGCAGCTTAAAAAATGTAAAAAAAAATTTAACAAGGAGAGAGATGGATATCTGAAAGTTGTCCTGCTTACCGCATGCCCACAAGTCTACAGCTTTGCCATATGGGTCCTTCCTAAGGACCTCGGGAGACAGGTACCCAGGTGTCCCTGCAAAGCCTGCATCACATCCAGACAGAATGGCGGTAAGTCAGGGAATATACATCTCTGTTGAAAATGGTTGGCTATAAACTTTGAAAAATAATGTTGATGCTGTGTGAAATACTTGGATGGGCTGTTGGGCAGTGGATGTGCTATGTGTGGAAATAAAATGAATTCCATATAACTTGACTGCACTCCTACACAGTAGATAGAGACTTCAATAGAACCTGCCTGAACTGATATACAGTAGGTGGAGAGTTATATAGGACCTGTCTGTACTCATACAGATGCGTTAAAGAGGTCACTGGAAAACAATAGAACTCTTAAGGTGACACGGAGAAAACGTTAGATGTTGAAGAAGGACATTGTCAAGGACAGTCAATATTTGTGAAATCCTTTATGATTTACTTATTGTAACAGGCCAGCAATGGAATTACTTACATTCAGTTTTTGCCGGACCGTGTAAACAGAGCCAGCCAAGAAGAGCGAATGTCTCTTACTGAGTGAGTGAGTGACTGACTGAGTGAGTACCCCTTGTTAAATAGCGTAGCGCTTAGATAAGCGGACCTGTGAACTATAAGTCCCGAGTTCATATCACCTTGCAGGCGAAGCGAAGTACGCATTATAAATTATTCCGTATAGACGAAAACTTCGGTGGCTAAAACCGTCAGTATCTACATTATAGTAAGCCTGAAATAAAACAGTTTACGGTTATATTGCAACTGTTTCTGGTGGATTTTCGAAGTACGCATCCGTGCATGCGTTTTGGGTCAGGATAGACAAACACATTTGCTGGCTACAACATACAGTAGTTACGTTATAGTAAGCCTTAACTGTAACTATATACGGTTATATTGTGACTGTTTCTGGCATGGAAAAGTTCATCTTCAGTCTCGCTAGCAATTGCTCAATTCTTATGACTATTCCTAGGAAGTTAGGTGATGTAAGCCTATTACTGGCTAATAAGCTGTTAAAACGGCCAGTGGCAAAAGCCATACAGTTCATAGACGCTATGGTGGAGGTAAACTTAATGAGAAACATTAGTCAGTTTAACACAATCCTCAATGGAGTCTAGCGACTGCTGAAACGTGTAATGCCGTGGCATAGTGGTTAAAGACAGTGCTTCTCATGTGGAAGACCTGAGTTCGAATCTGTTGAGAGCAACAACATTTATTAATTACTTCTGATAGATTCCACCATTCTCTCGTCTTTTCACTTGATGAAAAAGTTAGTTATCGTCACCTTTATTGATAGTTATTGTATCAATGTCATTCACAAATGAAAGAAAAAAGTATGTTGTTTTGCCATGAAAGAAAAAAATACGTTCTTATGCCATGAATACGCTGTTAAAACGGCCAGTGGCAAACGCCATACATAGACGCTATTTATGGTGGAGGTAAATTTAGTAAGAAACGTTAGTCAGTTTAACTGTATCAATGTTATTCACGAATGGCCAATTAACTGTTAAAACGGCCAGTGGCAAAAGAGATTTTGTACAGGATAGACACAAGAGGCAATACTGACACCCAGCAAATGTATAGCTCCGTGGTGTAGTGGTTAACGACATAGCCTTTCATGTGGGCAACCTTGGTTTGAATCTTGAGAAGGCAACACTTTCTATTGCGGGCCGGTTGAACTAGGCTTGCCTGGTTTCTTGTTATATATGTGGTTGTGTTTGTTGCTTAAAGGGGCCCTTCACCCTGGGAGACCCTTGGGTAGTTTGTATCATGTTTGACAGATTTCTAGGTCAGCGAAGTTTTTTCCAGACATAACTGGCCAGAAGGAGTGCAGGAATGGGATTTGTGCTCTTAACAACTATGCTGAAACTTGTGTTATGAACAGACAAATACAGAAGTCAATTCTACCGCAAAATTGAAATTCACTTGTTCTAGATTGTTTATTTTCATCACACAAATGTATCATTGCTAACATTCGTAATTAGCAAATTAAGTAGGTGAGCTATGGTAAAATTCCCCTTAACATTCAGAAACGGTCCTTTTCACACATTCATATAAGCTGGACACTATATGGCCAAAAGTATGTGGACACCCGACCATCTTTGCAGCTATTACAATTGGTACTCTTCTGGGAAGGCTTTCCACAAGTTTTGGGAGTCTCTGTGGGAATTTTTGCCCATTCTACCCAAAGAACATTTGTGAGGTCAGGTACTGATGTTGGACAAGAAGACCTGGCTTGCAATCGCCGTTCCAGTTCATCCCAAACAGTTTCAATGGTGTTGAGGTCAGGGCTCTGTGCAGGCCACTTGAGTTCCTCTACACTAAACTTGTCGAATGATGCCTTTATAGACCCCACTTTGTGCACAGGGGCACAGTCATGATGGAACAGGAAAGGGCCTTCCCCAAACTGTTGCCACGAAGTTGGAAGCACCCAATTGTCTAAAATGTCTTTGTATCCATAGCATTATGACCCTTCACTGGAACTAAGGGGCTTAGCCCAAATCCTGAAACACAGCCCGAGGCCATTATCCCTCCTCCACCAAACTTTACAGTAGGCACTATGCATTCCAGTGAATAGCGGATTTTTCTGGAATCTGCCACACCCAAGTTCGTCTATCAGACTGCAAGATAGTGGAGTGTGATTCATCTCTTCAGATAACACGTTTCCACTGCTCCAGAGTCCAGTGGTACCGTGCTTTACACCACTCCAGCCGGCGCTTTGCATTGCGCATGTTGATGTGAGGCTGCTCGGCTATGGAAACCCATTTCGTGACGCTCCCGCCACAAAGTTCTTATGCTGATGTTGCTTCCAGAGGCAGTTTGGAACTCTGTGGTGAGTGATGTAACAGATGATAGGCGATGTTTACGCGCTGCGTTCTTCAGCACTCGGGGGCCCTGCTCTGTGTGTTTGCATGATCTACCACTTTGTGGCTGGGCTGTTGTTGCTCCTAGACACTTCCACTTCACAATTACAGCACTTACAGTTGACAGGGACTTCCAAAAACTGACTTGTGGTAAAGGCGGCATCCTATGACAATGCCACGTTTAAAGTCACCAAGCTCTTCAATATGACTAATTGTACTGCCAATGTTTGTCTATGGAAATTTCATGGCTAGGTGCTGGATTTTATGCACCTGTGAGCAATGGGTGTGGCTGAAACATCTGTACTCAGTAATTACTATAGATGTTCACATACAATTGGCCATTATGTACATACATTGTAGTTGATATCCATACAAGCATCATACTTCAATTTTTAACCACAACAATGTGTAAAATGCACTTACAAATGATAGCCTGAATATAGGTTTAATTTCCCTCGGGTCAATGTATGAAAATAGTTCAAACACCATTGGCAAGACGTTGGCCAGATTTAATTTTACTAGGGCACTACATGTGCCCCATTACTAAGTGGGACGGTCTTCCTAAATCAGTCTCCAAAAAATGTTACAGATTTACAAAAGATTTACAAAAATAAGACTGAAGTCCTGCTTACCCAAAACACTAATTCAACAATGTGAATGGCCAAATCACCCTTTTAAACTAGACTTTTAATGTAACTGGTTAGCAAGCAAGCAAATACATCTCTTGGTGGGTTTCATATTGTTCTGTTTGAGGGTTTGCAAGCCAGCATTCTACTCAGTGCATCCTCAATGAATAGTGATGATTTTAGTGGAAAGTGCATTACTGAGGCTTGAAACCCGATGCCAACTCTATAAACTGCAAATAATTAACTAGTAGCTAAACCCTTTGTCATCATTTTCATTTAACCAGATTGGCTTTGGATGTAGTATAAAGCTAGCTATTTAGCTACAGTAGATTGCTGTGGTGTGCATCAAATGAGCTAGCTAACATTAGCATCGCTAAACATTTATGTCTTACTTTGATAGTTAATAACAAAACTGCCATCTGTCAAAATAATTTCAATGACATGATGATGAAGGAAACAGTAATTAGCCCGTTCTAAGTCATTAGCACCATTCAAATCTTTACCATCATGACTACAAGACCAAGTGACAAAGGTGCAATCTATAAAAAGACGAAAAGCTTTCATATTTGCTGTGTATCGATTTGATTGTTGCCGGTATTCTTATAGGCTATGGAAAGCCAGGTTTATAGTAACGAAGTGTCTGGGAACAAGATTAGACCAATGCTTACTTTTGACTTAAAACACAGACTCTGTTTTAAATAGTGATGTAGGCTATGATCAAAGACGCATGTTGTATGTAAATCACACTAATCATATCAATCCATCATACCTTCACAGGGTACAGTTAAATGTAGAATGAAGTGCCTTCAAATTCTTAAATGCGCCAAACACTTTAAATTTTGTAGCATTATATAAATAAAATGAAAGCCAAAAGTCTTCCTAGCGTACACTTACAATTGACAGGATAGTCCCTTTGTATTTGGTCACAAACCAGTAAGTCGGAGGGAAATGCACTTATATGTAAACGAGAGAATGTAAGGAGTGATTCACTTCCTTGGGATGCCTGCGTTGCGTTTCTCACAGTGATTTTTCATGTGGTGTGTATCCTTATTACCATGCCTGTATGATCAGACATGTATCTACTGCACTTGTAAGTCATTAAACTCCCTCAGAAGGACGAGGAGTTCTATATTTTAATGTTTTTTCAATTATTCAACACATCTTCTCATGTTCCGGCCTTGTTATGTTCCAAACATATTTTCTGTGCTTCAGCAGACCCACTAAACAGCCCTTGGGAGAGACTATGCAGCATAAATAATGTGGATTGATTATCACAGATGATTAACAAGTCTGACTGCTAAAGCAGATGGATTATCAATCATCAGCCAGAGATAAAGAATATTATTCCGTTAATTCACCAGACATGGAACCAGCCTGGGGTTTTACATTGTGAACATAGGACAGGTTGAAATATTGAGACATATTTATATTAAGAAATTATGAAACATCATGTTGTGTGGATAGCACAATTATAATGAGCAGGAGTGCTAGATGAGACAGCTTCACCAGATGTTGTTAGAGAACATAAATATCTGTCTTTTGCCTAAAATTATTGGGATTTATTTATTTTCAAGGTGATAAATTATTCTGAAAGGTGTGTCTTTAAAAAGTAATAGTGGTTAAAGTGTCAACTTATGTATTTTTTCTTTAAGGCATTAAAAATAATTAGATTCTTCTCCAGGTGCTTTTGAACACAGCATAGTGCCAAGACACAGTCTATTTATGTATGTATGTTTGAAAAAGAAAATACACCATTAGCTGATGCCTAAAATCATTGATTTTCTATTACTTTTTTGAAACAAGGGCACCAATCGTTCAGCCCTAGTGATGTAATTTATTCATTAGATACATGTTAATTGCAATTTTTTTTTTATTTGCCTTTGCCTCCAAGGCAAGCCTGACATCAGGTAATGGGGACCCAAATAAAAAAATACAATTTAAAAGAATGTATTTTTTTAAAAGGACCTCCATCAACTCCAACAGAAACCAAACATTATTAAAGGGTTAAAAAATCAGACATAGCATATTGAAGCATCCGTGAGACAAGACTGAGCAAATTCTCAGGGTCAGCGGAGAGAAACTTCCTTGCTGGTTTAGGCAAGCTCCTATCCCAGGGGCTCATGGGATTGATTAAATATCATTAAATATCATAGATTTTTTTGCACTAGACAGCACCAGTCAGTTAGGTCAGTTAAGTCAGAAGTGAAGAAAAATTAGATGGTTTTACACAGCATGCCCCGCCTTTAATGAGTCTGGATGGACCACTATGGTGACATTACTATTTTCGGTGTTAATGGAATTCATCAAAAAAACACAAGCAAACAACTTATTTGTCTGTCTCACATGGTAGTCATAGCGAAGTAAACATTATGTACCATTGCCTTTCTATGCTATTTTTCCTATTATTTTGTAATGTATCCCTGGAATAGCTTTAAGATTTTTTTTTTAGATTTTTTGAGGATATTTAATGCAAAGAATTTGTTTGATTGGATTACACAGGAGTCTTTCAATTATGTATTTCCCTATGAAAGTTCTTTGTGCTCAGAGAACTCATTCTTTCTCTTTCATGACTATGTGATCCCTTATGCAGATACCCTGGTGGAAACAATAACATTATACATCCTAAATCTTGCATACTGCAGGCCACCCTGCTTTGGATGCCAGCCTTTATTTGCATTTTTAAATTTGTGTGTGTAAGTGTACTACCTTTCAAAAGTTTGGGGTCACTTAGAAATGTCCTTGTTTTCCATGAAAACATTCTTGGAATGAGCATGAATAAGAAAAACAGCAAAATGAATAGGAAATATAGTCACTGACAATGATTTTTAATTGAAATAATAACTGTGTCCTTCAAACATTGCTTTCGTCAAAAAATCCTTCATTTGCAGGAATTACAGTCTTGCAGACATTTGTCATTCTAGTTGTCAATTTGTTGAGGTAATCTGAAGAGATTTCACCCCATGCTTCCTGAAGCACCTCCCTTAATTTGGATTGACTTGATGGGCACGTCTTACATACCATACGGTCATGCTGCTCCCAGAACAGCTCAGTAGGGCTGAGATCCGATGACTGTGCTGGCCACTCCATTATAGACAGAATACCAGCTGACTGCTTCTGTCCTATATTTCCTAAGCACTGTAAACAGGGTATGGCAGTGTGTTGCAAAATGGAGCTATTGCCTTCCTTCTTCAAACTTCCTTTTACCCTGTACAAATCTCCCACTTTACCACCACCAAAGCACCTCAGACCATCACATTGCTTCCACCATGCTTAACAGAGGGCGTCAAGCACTCCTCCAGCATTTTTTCATCTTTCATTTGGTCTGCATCTCACGAATGTTCTTCTTTCTGATCTGAACACCTCAAACTAATCTCAAACACAACGTTGCACGAGACCTTCAGTTTCTTGGCAAATTCTCGCATGGATTAGCCTTCATTAATCAGAACAAGAAGAGACTGATGAGTTTCAGAAGAAGTTAGTCCATTTTGAGCCTGTAATAGAACCCACATGATGATGCTCCAAATACTCAACTAGTCAAAAAGCCAGTTTTATTGCTTCTTTAATCAGCAAAATAGTTTTCAGCTGTGCAAACCTAATTGCAAAAGGGGTTTTCCAATGATTAAATAGACTTTTAAAATTATAAGCTTGGATTAGCAAAAACAACATGCATTGGAACACAGGACCGATGGTTGCTGATGATAGGCCTCTGTACGCCTATTTAGATATTCCATTTAATATAATCCGTTTCCTGCTACAATAGTAATTTACAACATTAACAATGTCTACACTGTATTTCTGATCAATTTCATGTTATTTTAATGGACAAAAAAACAAAAAAATGAAGTTTTTCTTCTGAAAAAACAAGGACATTTCTAAGTGACCCCAAACCTTTGAACAGTAGTGTATGTGTAATTCTCATTCATATCAGCCATTAGCCATTACCGAACCAGGCTTGTTGGTCACCCTCAACCTCGATGGCCAGGCCGAAGTCTGCCAGCTTTACTGCAGCTCCCTTCGACTTAGAGGCAAGCAGAAGGTTTTCAGGCTGGGGACAAAAAAGAGAGTCAATCTATCAGTCAGAGCAGACTGGAGGCTTGAGCCAAACGTCAGACAGACAAGATTCTGGACTTGAATTGATTGAATAGTGGTCTGTATTCATGTGATTGCAACATTACAGAACCCTGACAAATCCAACCACCCACTCAGCCACTTCCATTCTACGCAGATGGAGAAATGAACACCCCCCCAACACACACACACACACACACACACACACACACACACACACACTTTGCTACTGCTATGAGATGTTATCTGCCACCTGATACACACAGACACATACCACATGTGCACAGCAAACACATACACACACAAACACACACTTAACATCACAGCCTACGCAAAACCATTTTATCACTTCATTTTCCCGCAAGCCCCAGGTGCTGGGAGATGTGAAACCATGTGAATGGAACATTTATCTCTGGGGCAGGAGGGTATCTTTGTACTGGAATTTGTGAGTGCATGTTAATAACAGTATGAAGTTGTTAGTAAGTACAACCTTGTTTCCAAAAAATTTGGGATGCTGTGTAAAATGTAAATAAAAACAGAATGCAATGATGTGCAAATCATTTCAACTTTATATTCAATAGAAAATAGTACAAAGACAACATATAAAATGTTGAAACTGAGACATTTTATTGTTTCTTGAAAAATTACAGTTGTGCTCATGAGTTTGCATACCCTGGCAGAAATTGTGAAATTTTGGCACTTATTTTGAAAATGTGACTGATCATGCAAAAAACTGCCTTTTATTTAAGGATTGTGATCATATGAAGACATTTATTAGCACATAGTTGAAT
Source organism: Esox masquinongy (assembly GCA_016801175.1). NCBI lineage: Eukaryota > Metazoa > Chordata > Actinopteri > Esociformes > Esocidae > Esox > Esox masquinongy. The sequence continues at coordinate 42,573 of JACXGI010000713.1, read as the reverse complement.
GGCTCCTTTTTAACTCATAATGATAACAGAAATCACCTAAATGGCCCTTACATACACTTGAATGTTTGGCCTTGTTACAGAAACACAAGGTGACAGACACAGCCACTCTGGGAAGATCTCAAACATGCGGTTCATGCAAGACGACCAAAGACTTTGCATGACCTAGACGCATTTTGCCAAGATGAATGGGCAGCTATACCACCTGCAAGAATTCAGGGCCTCATAGACAGCTATTACAAAAGACTGCGAGCTGTCATTGATGGTAAAGGGGGCCAAAGACAGTATAAGAGCTTAAGGTATGCAGACTTTTGAACAGGGGTCAGTTCATTTTTTTCTTTGTTGCCATGTTTTGTTTCATGATTGTGCCATTCTGTTATGACCTACAGTTGAATGTGAATCCCATAAGAAATAAAAGACGTGTTTTGCCTGCTCAGTCATGTTTTCTTTACAAATGGTACATATATTACCAATTCTCCAAGGGTATGCAAACTTTTGAGCACAACTGCATGCCTACTTTGAATTTGATGCCAGCAACACGCTTCAAAGAAGTTGGGACAGAGGCAACAAAAGACTGGAAAAGTTCCTGGTGGAATATCACACAACTAATTAGGTCAATTGGTAACAATTCAATAACATGATTGGGTATTAAAAGATGATTCCAGGGAAGATGGGTCTGTCAGAATTGAGAATGGGGAGGGGTTCACCACTCTGTGAAAGACTGCGTGGGCAAATAGTGCAACAATTTAAGAATAACGTTTCTCAATGTAAAATTGCACAGAGTTTGGAGATCTCATCATCTAATGCACATGATATAATTAAGACATTCCAAGAATCTGGAGAAAATCTCTGTATGCAATGGACGAGGGCGAAAACCAATATTGGATGGACGTGATCTTTGGGCCCTCTGGCGGCACTGCATTAAAACCAGACATCATTCTGCAGTGGAAATCACTGCATGGGTTCAGGAACACTTCCAAAAACCATTGTCTGCGAACACAGTACGTTGCTGCATCCACAAATGCAAGTTACAACGCTACCATGCAAAGAAGAAACCATATATAAACAAGATCCAGAAATGCCAGCGTCTTCTCTGGGCCCAAGCTCATTTAAGATGGACTGAGGCGAAATGGAAAACTGTCCTTTGGTCTGATGAGTCAAAATTTTTAATTATTTTTGGGAATCATCTCCTCTTTAGTCCTCTGGACTAAAGAGGAGATGGACAATCCAGCTTTTTATCAGCACACAGTTCAAAAGTTAGCATCCGTGATGGTATGGGGGTGCATAAGTGCACATAGCATGGGATAGCAGCTCTTTATAATGTACAATAACAAAAGAGACAGTACATGGTTCTTGAAAGTACATCTGTCCGTGACTAATACTAAAACATAGCAGCTAATTTGTAGCGATGTATCCTGGTATAATGTAGAATGTGTGGGGGGATGCTGTTAGTAAATGCTGAGTTTATGATCACCCAAGCCTTGTCCAGGGGACATGTCTTAGCAGTGCAAAAGCTGAATGTTTTGTAAAGGTTTTGTTCCTGTGTCTGTCCACATAGTTCCTGCTTCTCCTCTGGCTAACAGCTGAATCTGTTGTCTGTCACTTGAATGTGCTGTGCACAGGAAGCTGAGCGTCACACACCGGGTTACCAGTGACACCCAGGAGCAACACAGACGGAACAGTCAGGACAAGATTGTGTTCAGGTTCAAACCACCCTGTTTCATTTAAGGTTTCAGAAGGTTATAGTCTGAAAATGAATCAGTTTTAATGGGACATGGTGATGACAAAACAAACGTGTACTCACTGTCGGCCACAGCAATGTTGTACTATCCAAAACAGCTTGAAAAAATGATCTGCCTAAATAAGATAATAGCACTGCAATTTAAGAATGCAGTGGAGTCTGTTGATACTGAAGCGATGAGATCTACAGGCTTTATTCTGACTCATTTTGAAGGAAGTGACAGGAGGACTTTCCTACCAATCAAGTTGCAGGTCCAACCGAACTGACCTGCTCATACTTTCTGCTGCTGAATCTCCCAAAATACATTCCCCTGAACTGAATAATATATGACTCGGGACTACTGCTTGAGGCAGGTAGTATTATTCACCCATAAGGCGCAGACTAAACCTTGTGTATTATGTTTCCCTCCTCTTCCTTTTCCCCGCCTCTTCCCGTCAGACCTCTTTGTGAGAGCAGTGTGGGGGTGTGATGGCTGGAAACAGATCTGCTGCCATGCTATCCCATCCCCCCTCCCACGCTCACTGGAATCATAGCGCAATTATGTCACACATTTCTCTGAGGTGGTCTTCACACACCCCGGGAGAAGAGCCATTTACTAGCAGAAATGCTTCAAATCACTGTCCAAATGGCCTGTTGTCAGCTGCCTGAACAAACAGTGATCACGTTAAGTAGATGGGTCCTTGTTAACAGTATTAAAAAGAAATGGCAATCATGTATTTCAACTAACGAAGCTATCAAGTCATCAGATTGTTTCAGTTTAAATCCAGTGTGTATCTGGTGTGTACAAATATCTACATTTCAATGTGCAATCAAATGTCAGAAAAGTAATCACAGTTAGTATTTCGCACTCGATGCAGAGCCTGTGACTGGAGAATACAGTCTGAGTTTTTTTTTATTATTCCAGTTTACCTTGAGGTCTCTGTGAACGACTCCCATCTGATGACAGTGAAGCACTGCCTCCAGAATCTGCTGAATACAATGACTGTGAAAAAAGGAGAGCGACAGAATGAAAACAGAGCACAGGGAGTTCAGAGACGCTAAATTGAGTGATATCCTGGATGCATTTTCCTTAGTGTTCTTTCGACTTCAGTGCCTGAGTTTAGAGAGGATTTTTGGGAAGGGTAGTTCTCTGCGCTTAAGATAATTTGAAAGAATTTAGCATTAGCCCGCTCAGCAAATGTTAAAATGTAAAAATATGTTGGTTGCTTACCAAAAATAGGGAGTTGTACAAAGCAACTAACACCATTACGGCTAATATGTGTTGAAAAAAATAAAGGTCTATTGCTTTTATGTTCATCTCAATAAAATGACTCACCAATGTCACTCAGAGGTCAGCAGGTCAAGCAGCAGTACAGTCTTTTGAAAGATCATTCATTGTACACTCCCGTTGAATAGTTTGGGGTCACTTAGAAATTTCCTTGTTTTTGAAAGAATTTCTTGCATGGAATAGCCTTTATTTCTCAGTACAAGACTAGACTGGTGAGTTTCAGAAGAAACTTCTTTGTTTCTGGCCATTTTTAGCCTGTAATTGAACCCACAAACGCTGATGCTGAAGATATTGAACTAGTCTAAAGAAAGCCAGTTTAATTGCTTCTTTAATCAGCACAACAGTTTTCAGCTGTGCTAACATAATTGCAAAATGGTTTTCTAATCATCAATTAGCCTCTTAAAATTATAACCTTGGATTAGCAAACACAACGTGCCATTGAAACACAGGACTGATGGTTGCTGATAATGGGCCTCTATTTGCCTACGTAGATATTCAATAAAAAATCTGCCGTTTCCAGCTGCAATAGTCATTTACAACAAGAATGTCTGCGCTGTGTTTCTGATCAATTTGATGTTATTTTTATGGACAAAAAATGGCCTTGAATTTCAAAAACAAGGACATTCCTTAGTGACCCCAAACTTTCGAATGGTAGTGGTGTGTAAAAGAAACAGAAGTTAATAGTTGCTCTGCGGTACTCCACATTTTATGTGACAAACTCATTTTGACAATATATCGTTGGCAGAGCTGGCTAATGAGAAATTATATTTCAGGATCCTGAAGTCACAGGAGGAACCATCACAAAAAATCCTCTCCTCTAAAATCAGGTACTGAGGCAGTGTTAATCCAGATGCTTTTTTATGGCCTATGCACCTCCGAAATGGTATGAAGACACAAATGTGTTACATTGGGCAATTACTTCTCCCAAAGCTATCGATCAACATAGCAGCATGTGCCAAACTCTGTCTGATGAGTTTCTGCATGTTGAACTGGGAATCAGTGTGATGCTAATTAGCCACTAGACTCAGCTGTCAGTCAAGCAGTGGAGTGGTGAGATCCAGGTCTCCAGAGAACACGCTAAACCCAGAGCAAACCTTAAATTGATTGGAGGACGCTACTCCACAGCCATCTGTTTCCATTTGTTTCTGTATGCATTTGTTTTGTATCCCCGTCGCTCTGTCACTGTAAATCAACGGCCTCGTCACTAGTTTTCACTGGAGCAAGGCGAAGTGGGATGATGCCCTAGTCTATCAATAAATGGGTCCATAAAGGTGAACCATTACAGGCTACAGAGAACACAGAGTCAGATGTAAGTCATCTGACTGTGACTCCATCACAGCAAAGGTTTGAATAAAAGGCATTATACAGAATATTAGAAATCTATAACTATGCATTTACATTCCTCTTGGACCTCTGAATAATTCACTTGAGGGAGAAAATCCCTGTACTTTAACTTCATGTTAAAGAGGACCATGAATCCCTGATTAAGGTCTTTAAAAGCCACTACAAATTTCATCAAACTTTACTCACCGCCAACATAATTTATGGAAGTATTCAAAGCAAGTGATCATTACCTGAAATCAATTGGTTATTGGGATTTTTCCATGAGAAAATAAATAGGTTAACAACAGCTAGATTAATAGATTTCTAGTTAGCTTAGTTACCTTTAGTTATATATAGATAATTGTACCATTAACAATAGTTTATCTTGGCCGTTAGACTACTTTCATGGTGGGCAATCATCTAAGTTGAACAAAAGTGTAAATGTTAGTTTAAATTGCTATTCTCAAGTAATCTGTGTTTGGGTGCTGGAAGGGTTTGCTTTGTGTTGGTTTCACTGACCTGGCGTCGGCCTCGCTGTAGTACTCTCGAGCAACAATGTCTTCAAAGAGCTCGCCGCCAGTCACCCTGTGGAACAGAGAGGACTGTTAGGCTTCCTGTCTCAACAAATTCCGTCTGACCGTGGTAGCATGGAGCTAATGTGAGAGACATTACCCCCCACATATCAGCCTCTGAGAGACACTGAAAACATCAGTGTAGACATTGAATCACATGCGCCTCCATTGGTGCCTACTATGCTAATGTGAGAAAAGGCACCATTAACAAAAAACAAAAACAAATGCATTCCCTTGTGATTGCAAAGTATCAATCAATCAATCAAATGTATTTTATAAAGCCCTTTTTACATCAGCAGGGAAACCCCGGACAGGGCCCAACAGGCAGGAAGTCAATCCACCCACTTTGCATCAACCAGAGGAACACCAATCAACTGCAACCACCCTGAAAGTGGGCAGGATATTGCCCACAGAGTTCACTCCCATTGCACGAGGACAGCAACGGAGAACAACAGTAATCCAGTGACCCCGCACCCGAATGGCATTGGAGAGAGGGCATCCCAGTGTAGATGAGAGCAAACCTGGCAAGACAGCAAGGGTGGGCAGTATCAAGCCTTTCCGTTCACCTTCACACCCCTGGGCCAGACTACTGGTATCCATAAACCTTGCTGAAATGACGAGTCTTTAGTAGACAATTAAAGGTTTGCACTGAGTCTGCGTCTCTAACCTTAATCAGCAGTTCATTCCACAGTAGTGGAGCTCTGCAGGAGATAGCCCTGCCTGCAGCTGTTTCTTTAGAAATTCTAGGTACAATTAGGAGGCCTGCATCTTGTGATCTTAGGTCACGTGTAGGTATGTATTGCTGGACAAATTCAGCGAGGTCAGTAGGAGCTAGTCCATGTATTGCTTTACAGGTTAACAATAAAACCTTAAAACCAGCCCTAGACTTAGCAGGCAGCCAGTGTAGAGAGGCTAATAACGGAGTAATGTGTCCACATTTTTTGTTCTAGTTAAGATTCTAGCAGCTGTGTTCAGCACTAAATGATGTTTATTTATTGATTCATAAGGGTAACTGGAGAGAAGAGCATTGCAGTAATCTAATCCTGAAGTAACAAAAGCGTGGATTTGTTTTTCTGCATAATCTTTGATAAAAAATTCGGTAGCACTTTATTTGGCAGGATGGAAACAGCAAGGTAATAACTTGGTTATTTCCAGGAAACAGCATAGAAACAAAGAGGAAACAACTGGGTAACAACATGGTAACTACACATCAATAGTAAGCATGTTTCTGTGGAAAATAGAAGGTAACTGCTAGGTTAAGTTGTTGGGAAAAAGCTTTGTAACTGAGACGGCAACACTAGGTAAGGGCATGCTAGTCATCCATTTATCGTTTGTTTGTTTATGCTGAAATAACAAGGAAACTGAAAGGAAAGTTCCACGAAACAACAGGAAGACCACTACAACCACTCAGAATGTGGCAGTTAGCCATCAACAGTTGATATGTTGCACTCCGGTATTTAATTTATTTCCTGACATTACAGCACAACTTCATTGTTAAATTCCCCTGTATTTAAAATTCCACACCGTGTAGTTTTACTGCAATGCTGTTGTATTATTAACGTGCAATACAGCATTAGCATTCTCCCTTTTCAAACATGTTTAACCTTTTATTTCATGTGTATTTCGAGTGTTCCTACCGGTTCCTTGGAAAATCATTGTTCTTTCCACAAACGTTCATATTGTTGCCACTAGTAATGATCTGAATTGTACAGTTATGCTTCTGTAACTATCCCCTTTACTTACCTGTTAGCTCCATATTACCTTGCGTCGTTGCAATTCAAATGGCTGTCCTCGTATTACTATGCAATGTGCCATTATTAGCCTTCTTCTTTCCACTTAGTTTCAATTTCCCTCTTTCAGTGTAGATGCAGTATAACGGCTGGACTTTGCCTCTCCAAACTAAAGCAAAGCTCTTCCTTCCTAATACCTTGCAATTTACCAGTTGTGTCTTTATAATTTCAACAATGTGTCCATTTTACTTTCTGCGTAGTTGCAGCGTAATGGCCAGACATTGTACCCGCAAACTAAAGCACAGATCTTCCCTCCTAATATCTTCCAATTTTCCAGTTGTTTCTTCATAATTTCAACACTCTTTCCATTTTACTTTCTGTAAAGTTGCAGTGTAACGGCTGGACATTGTCCCTGCAAACTAACCTCCTAAGACGTGATCTTTGATAATGTGTGCATTTTTAATTTCTCTTAGCTATTTGGGATTAGTAGGACCTGATAAGTACAATATCTAAGCATGGTGCAGACAACTGTCCTCTAATAAGGACAATAGGTTTAAGTTAAGCAGAATGAAGTACATGGTGCAGGAAGCCTAAAAAACAGGGACCTCATATGCGGACACAAGGTCTCAGGAGGATAGAGCAAAGACCTCCCCACCTATTACCTTGCTATTTACCAGTTGTTTCCTTGCAATTTCAACACTGTTTTAATTTTCCTCTCTGCGTAGTTGCAGTGTCATGGCCAGGCATTGTCCCTGCAAACTCAAGCAAAGATCTTTCCTCCTATTCCCAAGCAATGGACCAGTAGCCTACAGTAGCTGCATCTGGCTGCATCAGTAGCTGCATCAGTAGCTGCATCAGTAGCTGCAACTGTTTAAAATGTCAAAAAGTATTTTGTCGAAGCAAAACGTGCATGTTTTATTTTGAAATGTATGATGAACACTTGCTTTAAATGTATTTAAAAGAAAATGTTTAATCAATACATGCATTTTGTACTTGCATAATGAAACAATATACAAAGAACAACAAACCAACTTTCCGTAATGCCTTTACAGAGGGACAATTTCTTTCCCTTCTTTTTGCATCTCCTTTTCTCCATCGATCTGACTCCAACCACTTAGATAACCAATGGCTTTCAGCTAGAAAATACATAGATAGGCTTATGTGAATACTTTATCTCCATTAATTTTGATTTATAGGTACCACAAAGCTAACATTAATTAAAAAATAAGCATGAACTTGTGATTAGTACTAGAATCATTATTTGTAATCTAGTAAACATTAAACCATAAAGCCACTATGCCAATTCATTTTATAAAATGGACCAGTACTATAAAAGTTGAGGAGTTAAATTCTCTCAATATTGCTTTTGGTAAACAAACAAAACTGTCAATAACAACCCCTAGTACAGGTTCCACAACCTAAGTAAATACTGGTAAATTGCATTGTAATACGAGAACAGCCATTTGAATTGCAACTACACAAGGTAATATGGAGCTAACAGGTAAGTAATTGGGATAGTTACAGAAGAATAACTGTACAATTCAGACCATTACTAACGGCAACAATATGAACGTTTATGGACGTGGACGTGGATTTTCCAAGGAACTGGTAGGAACTTGAAATATACATGAAATAAAAGGTTAGACATGTTTGAAAAGGGAGAAGACTAATGCTGCATTGCAAGTTAATAATACAACAGCACAGTATTCATTTTTAGTTCAGCATTTACAAACAATCGATAAATGGGTAACTAGCCTGCCCTTACCTTGTGTTGCCGTCTCAGTTACAAAGATTTTTCCCTACAACTTTCCTAGCAGTTACCTACTATTTTCCGCAGAAACATGCTTACTATAGATTAAATTTACCATGTTGTTACCCAGTTGTTTCCTCTTTGTTTCTATGTTGTTTCCTGGAAATAACCTAGTTATTACCTTGTTATTTCCATCCTAGCAAATAAAGTGCTACCAAAAATTTAGATTTTTGCAGTGTTCTGAAGATGGAAAAGAAAGCCGCTCTTGAAGCATATTTTATATGTTCATCAAAGGATAGATCAGGATTGAGGATAACGCTGAGGTTTTTCAAAGTTTTTTGGGATATGACCAAACAATCATCAAGGTTTACTCTGTTTCTTGGGTCCTAAAACAACCATTTCTGTTTTTCCTGAGTTTAAAAGCAAAAAATTATGTCATCCAATTCTTTATGTCAGAAACACATGCTTTCAAAGTTGTTTCATCGAAATATACAACTGTGTGTTGTCAGTATAAAGTACAGACTTTGATGGACGGTTTCCCAGACACAGATTAAACCTATTCCTGGACTAAAATGCCATTTCAATGGAGGTTTTAGCATAATATTTATTCCCAGACTACCCTTTATCTCTGTCTGGGAAACCAACCCTGAGGGTATAAATCCTCCAAACTACAAACTTTTTGAAAATAAATCCTCCAAAATATATTTATTTTCTTCCTCAAGGCAACAGATGCTTGCATAATGTATTGCAATGAGTAAAAGGGCGTGAGTGCTGACATTTCAACGTTCCTAGCGGCCTTCAGATAGGGAAAATTGCCTTGTCAAATTGTCACACTTTCATTGTATAGGTGGGTGTGAGGACATTCATCCATCAGACTGGCTCCAGGGAAAGCCTGTGAATCCCAGAGCAAAGCACCCTGTCTGGCCTGCCGCTTCCTCGGAGCTGGTGAGTCATTGTCACCCTGGGACACAACCAGATGCTACCCAGTCATGCCCTTATACTCTCCCAGGATTCACACATAAACTGGCACACACTGACAAAGTATTGCCAAATAGATAAACAAGGTATCAAAACATACACAGCATCATCAATAATTAAAAAAATATACCACCCTAGCTCCAATATACCACGGGTATGAAGCTAAAATACCTGTTTACTCTTCTATTTATGTTGGTATCAGGCACTTCAGGGGTTTGTGTTTAATGAACAATAGACCAAACCCTCTGGTAAGCTTACAGAAACAATCACATTGATGCGTTACTTGTCAACATGTACTATATTTTCTTTTCTGTACTGAAAGTGTCCTAATGTCAGAAATGTGACTGTTGACACTTATCTGAGATACACTATCAGGGGATTAATGAAGGCACGCTAAAAGACAGTTTTTTTATTAAAATAATATTAATTAAATAATAATCAGGTCTGATATTTGTTCTTCAATCTCATGTAGGCCTACCTGCTAATAGTACAAAGATTCAAACAGTTTGCTATAAAAAAGTTTTCCCTTTCAGACTATTTAAGGGGATTTCTGTTTATTTTCAGTCTCATATTTTGTCCCTTTGAAACATTCACTAAGTAGCTGTCAGACCCACAGAGTTAAGCTAATGTGATCTCTGACACAGCCACACTAATTAAAGAGAACCTATGGAGTTGTGCCCACATGCAACTGCTACTTAAGGCCCTGCTGTTTGAAATCAGGTGAGAACACTTTGCATCTGTCATCAGGATCTTCTTACCAAACATTTGTATTGCTGCTCATTGTCTCCCATCTGAAAAGCAGTTATTTTTCATTCAGAGACATGCACATGGCAGGTAGAAAAAGACACTTCATGATTGATAGATGTAAGGAGAATTCTCTTCAATGTGAAATCCTGTAATACAATTATCATTTTCAGTTTCCAGTTTATGTCATGAAAAGCATTAAATACTTACAGGGGAATGTGACCACGGTTGTGCAGACAAAAATAAACAGTTCCTTGACAAAAAAATCTTGATGGTTTTGCAGCCATTGGTGTTTCAATTATAAAAAGTTATTTCTAATAGTGACTTTTACAGAATTATTAAAGTGCAGCAAGAGGGCTCACTTGTCATATTGAACTGTCAGATTTGAACCATAGCATATAGTGTGTAGCATACTAAGGGGGTTGTTGTTACAAGGACCTATGCATATTGCAGATCAATAGTAGATGGTCATTCCCTGTGGTTCACATCAAGGCAACTCTCAGCCTGGAAAAATATCTGTGTCATTAATCTCAGTCATTCCTTCTGTGCGTATGAGAGCAGATGGAAATGTGAAGTGGATGTATTCACTGCAGTGCATTACTCACAGGTCAAAGATCAGGTAGTGATGCCCCTCCTCCGAGATGCTGTCATGGAGACGCACTGGACGTTAAAAAGAGATAAATATATTTTTTTGTTAATGTCAGTGAAGTGCAAGGAATGAAAGCTCTAACATTCTCCACATACAAAGTCGGCAACTTTAACATTTACTAAATTACACACATTATTAATAATAAATAATAATAATACATTTTATTTGCTGGAAGCCTTTCTGAACACTCTTACATAATGTAAGTAGTACATTCTAAAAATGACCTACATAAAAATGTAGTGAAAGTCATAATATCAAATACATTGTTCAAAATATAAATAAAGTCTACAACAAAATTCAATTAAAACAGATAAACAGGGAAAATTAAAAAAAGGGGTAGGGGAGGCTAAGGGATAAAAACAGGATAAGGATTAGAGTTAGAAAGGTGGTGTAAAGTATACTAGCAAAACACAGAAGGAAAGGGGGAGGGACTAAAATTTGAACACAGAAGGGAAGGGGGAGGGATGAAAGGCTAAAAACTGAAAGATATGACGAGGGACTAAAGGTTAAACACAGAATGTTAGGGGGTGGGGCTAAAAGTTAAAAGATTTCTCATTTTAATTTTCTTTAAGGATTTAACATTCTGCGTGCATTCCAGAGACTGAGTGCTAAGCAGCTAGGCCCTGCCATCCATGGTGTAGGGGCGGTTTGTAGGAGAGTGATAAGGAGGCCAGCAGAGGAGGGGCCGAGAGAGAGGGAGGAGATATAGCATGGCAGGAGGTTTTTGAATAGCTTTGTAGGTGAGGAAAAGCTTCTTAAAATCAATGCAGTAGTGCACAGGGAGCCCTTGTAGGTCGATGATTTGGGACCAGTGAGAGTTTACTGGTGAGTTTAGTAGGAATATAGATGAAGTGTTGAAGTAACCCAGTCAGGTAGTAATGAGGGCATGGACAAGGTGTGACAGTGAGGATGGAAGATGGAATCGAAAGAAAGGGAACTCGCCAGAGTGACACAGGAGCTTTTGACATGACCCTTGACCCTCTATGGTGATATTGAGGTTACGCTGTTTGGAGAGGGTGGAATTGGAGCCGACGAGCATGATCTTTTTTTGTTGCTGTTGAGTTTGACGTTTGTACTCATCCAAATATGTATATCAGTGGATGACAAGGCCATTGATGAGGGAGGTAGGAGGAAGGGGACATGTGCAGTTAGGTCCGGAAATATTTGGACAATGACACAATTTTCATAATTTTGGCTCTGTACACCACCACAATGGATTTTAAATGAAACAACCGAGATGCCATTGAAGTGCAGAGTTTCAGCTTTAATTCAAGCGACTGAACAAAAACATAGTATGAAACGTTTAGGAATTGCAACAATTTTCATACACAGTCCCCTTATTTCAGGAGCTCAAATGTAATTGGACAAATTAAAACAATCATATTTAAAATGTTCATTTTTAATACTTTGTCGAGATTCTTTTGCAGGCAATGGCTGCTTGAAGTCTGGAACACACGGACCCACCAAACGCTGGGTTTCCTCCTTTGTGATGCTTTGCCTGGCCTTTACTGCAGCTGTTTTCAGTTGTTGTATGTTAGTGGGTCTTTCTGACTTAAGTTTTGTCTTCAGTAAGTGAAATGCATGCTTGATCGGGTTGAGATCAGGTGATTGACTCGGCCATTGCAGAATATTCCACTTCTTTGCCTTAAAAAACTACTGGGTTGTGTTCGCAGTATGTTTTGGGTAAATGTACATCTATAAAGTGAAGAGCCATCCAATCAGCTTCGCTGAATTTGGCTGAATCTGAGCAGACAATATATCCCTATACACTTCAGAATTCATCCGGCTGCTTCTATCTTCTGTCACATCATCAATAAACACTAGTGACCCAGTGTCACTGGAAGCCATGCATGCCCATGCCATCACACTGCCTCCACCATGTTTTACAGATGATGTGGTATGCTTCGGATCATGAGCCATTCCAAGCCTTCTCCATACTTCTTTCTTCCCATCATTCTGGTACAGGTTGGTCTTAGTTTCATCTGTCCAAAGAATGCTGTTCCAGAACTGGGCTGGCTTTTTTAAATGTTTTTTGGTCTTGAGGCTTATGAATGGTTTGCACCTTCTGGAGAACCCTCTGTATTTAATCCTGTGAAGTCTTCTCTTTATGGTAGACTTGGATAATGATATGCCTACCTCTTGGAGTGTGTTCTTCCTCTTGACTGGATGTTGTGAAGGGGTTTTTCTTGACCATAGAAAGGATCCTACAATCATCCACCACTGTTGTCCTCCGTGGATGTCCAGGCCTTTTTGTGTTGCAGAGCTCTCCAATGCATTCTTTTTTTCTCTGAATGCATCAGACTGTTGATTTGGTAACTCCTAATATTCCTGCTATCTCTCTGATGGATTTTTTTTTGCAGCCTAAGGATGGCCTGTTTCACTTGCATTGAGAGCTCTTTCGACCGCATGTTGTGGGTTCACAGCAACAGCTTCCAAATACGAATGCCACACCTGGAATCAACTCCAGACCTTTTACCTGCTTAATTCATGAAGAAATAACGAAGGAATAGCCCACACCTGTCCATGAAACAGCTTTTGAGTCAACTGTCCCATTACTTTTGGTCCCTTGAAAAAATGGGGCTACATATTAAAGTGCTGTAATTCCTAAACCTGTCCTCCAATTTGGATGTGAATACCCTCAAATTAAAGCTGAAAGACTGCACTTTAAGCCCATATCCATTACCTAACTGTAACTTGAATATATTCTGGTAAACAGCCAAAATAAAACTTGTGTCAGTGTCCAATTATTTCCGGACCTAACTGTAGGTTTTGTGTAGAGATTAAGCTTGGTGTAGTCAGCTTTGCAGTGGAAGTGAATGTTGTGATATTGCGTGATCTAGTCCAGGGTATATGATGAAGAGAAGAGGACCAAGCACTGACCCCTGCGGGTCAACTTGTGAGACAGCCGCACAAATGTCACTGAGTTGTCAGTTGGACAAACTGTATCTCTAATTTGTCTTTTGGGCTAACTGTATCTGTGAGCTGTCAGTTGGACAAACTGTATCTGGGAGTTGTCAGTTGGACAAACTGCATCTATGAGTTGTCGGTTGGACAAACTGTTGGGCTTTTTGAGGATGGGAGGAACAGCATCTGCAGAGTGGAAGGTACAAGGCCAGTGGAGAGGGAGAAGATAATAACGTTAGGGAGTAAGGGAGAGATGGAATGCAGGCGGTCAAGTTGGGAAACTAATGTTTATGCCCTTGAATGTTTGGTCTTGTTACAGACACACAAGGTGACACACACAGGTGAAAATGGCAATTAAAGGTGAATTTCCCACACCTGTGGCTTTTTAAATTGCAATTAGTGTCTGTGTATAAATAGTCAATGAGTTTGTTAGCTCTCACGTGGATGCACTGAGCAGGCTAGATACTGAGCCATGGGGAGCAGAAAAGAACTGTAAAAAGACCTGTGTAACAAGGTAATGGAACTTTATAAAGATGGAAAAGGATATAAAAACATATCCAAAGCCTTGCAAATGCCAGTCAGTACTGTTCAATCACTTATTAAAAAGTGGAAAATTCTGGGATCTCTGGATACCAAGCCAAGGTCAGGTAGACCAAGAAGGATTTCAGCCAAAACTTCCAGAAGAATTGTTCAGGATACAAAGAAAAACCCACAGGTAACCTCAGGAGAAATATAGGCTGCTCTAGAAAAAGATGGTGTGGTTGTTTTATGGAGCACAATATGACGATATTTGAACAAAAATGAGCTGCATGGTCGAGTTGCCAGAAAGAAGCCTTTACTGCACCAATGCCACAAAAAAGCCTGGTTACAAAATGCCCGACAACACCTTGACATGCCTCACAGCTTCTGGCACACTAATTTGGAGTGACGAGACCAAAACAGAGCTTTATGGTCACAACCATAAGCGCTATGTTTGGAGAGGGGTCAACAAGGCTCATAGTGAACAGAATACCATCCCCACTGTGAAGCATGGTGGTGGCTCACTGATGTTTTGGGGGTGTGTGAGCTCTAAAGGCACGGGGAATGTGGTGAAAATTTAAAATTGATGGCAAGATGAATGCAGCAAATACTATTTTCTGTTATCAGAAAATACTGGCAGACAATTTGCATTCTTCTGTACGAAAGCTGCGCATGGGACGCTCTTGAACTTTCCAGCACGACAATGACCCTAAGCACAAGGCCAAGTTGACCCTCCAGTGGTTACAGCAGAAAAAAGTGGAGGTTCTGGAGTGGCCATCACAGTCTCCTGACCTTAATATCATCGAGCCACTCTGAGGAGATCTCAAATGTGCGGTTCATGCAAGACGACCAAAGACTTTGCATGACCTGGAGGAATTTAGCCAAGACGAATGGGCAACTATACCACCTGCAAGAATTTGGGGCCTCATAGACAACTATTACAAAAGACTGAACGCTGTCATTGATGCTAAAGGGGGCAATACACAGTATTAAGAACTAAGGGTATGCAGACTTTGGAACAGGGGTCAGTTCATTTTTTTCTTTGTTGCCATGTTTTGTTTTATGATTGTGCCATTCTGTTATGACCTACAGTTGAATATGAATCCCATAAGAAATGAAAGACATGTGTTTTACCTGCTCACTCATGTTTTCTTTACAAAAGGTACATACAGCTCCGGAAAAAATGAAGAGACCACAGCACCTTTTTAGTTCCTTTCCAAAAAAGTTGAAAAGAAAAGTTCTGAGTGAGGAAGAGAAGCGTTCAATTTGCAGTGGTCTCTTAATATTAACCCTTCTGTTTGTCACTCAAAACCTTCCTTTTTTACTTTTTTGGAAAGGAAAGAAAAAGGTGCAGTGGTCTCTTAATTTTTTCCAGAGCTGTATATTACCAATTCTCCAAGGGTATGCAAACTTTTGAGCACAACTGTACAATGACTCTACTGAAAATGCACTTCGAACTGCTAAGAAGAATTTAACACACTTTGCATTATGTTATAAACTGTTCACAATGACTAGTTCTTGCGCCTCAGAAATCATACATGGTTTACCACCATCAACTGGTGTCTCTTTATTCTACAAGAAAAGAAAAGGTGTATGATACCATATATATTTTCATAATAATTAAAAAACAAGAAACCAGGCAAGCCTAGTTCAGCCGGCCCGCAATAAAAAGTGATGATGGTTGATGTCCACCATGGATTTGAACCCAGGTCTCCCAGATACAAGACAATGTCTTTAACCACCACATCACAGAGCTAAACATCTGCTGAGAGGCATTTCAATGTTAGATCATTAACATCACGCTGAGTTTCAATATGTCGCTAGACAACATGAAGCATTGTGATAAAATGAGTAATGTTTCTTATTAAGTTTAACTCCACCACAAATAGCATCTATGACTTGTATGACTTGCCACTAGCCGTTTTAAAAGCTTATTAGCCAGTAATATTTTTCTAGACACCATTACGCATTGTGTTAAACTGACAAACGTTTCTTATTAAGTTTACCTCCACCACAAATAGCATCTATGAACTGTAGGGCTTATGCCACTGGCCATTTTAACAGCTTATTAGCCATTCGTGAATGACATTGATACAATATCTATCAATATAGGTGACAATAACTGACTTTTTCATCAAGTGAAAAGACAAGAGAATCGTGTAGTCAGCAACATTTTTGTCTATCCTGAACCAATCCTAATATCCACCAGTACTGTTTTATTTTAGGCTTCCTATAACGTAGCTACTGAAGGTTGTACCCAGCGAAGTTTTTGTCTGTCCTGAACAAACCCTAAGGCATAATGTGTCATGATTGTGACGGAAGTCGAACACAGGACTTGTTGATCCATAGTCCGCGTCTCTAACCACTACACTATTTAAAAATAATCAGTCAGTCAGTCAGTCAGTCAGTATCCTCAGCCCATCTTGCCTCATTGTCATGTCATGTACAAGAACTTAAGGCTTGTTAACATTATGCTACATTTTCCGAGACATGTCGAAAAAGACTTGAGACGCTAGTTGTGTTAGCTTGTAGATATCGATAGCTCGAGACGCAATCTTCCGAGGTAACGTGCTCCACATTTTGAATAAAGCCAGAGTTTTGCAAGTGTGAAGACAACTGTTACAAGTTTCTGTGCAGTGCGCACCCATATTGCTTGCAAGATTGATGGCCACAATCCTGCATGGCACATCTTTGAACATGCAGGTGTAAATTCAAATGCTATTCAAATGATTATGCAAACTAAGATAAGTCTATCTATTGTTTTAGTTCCACTCTCATAATGTAAACAAACCCATAGTGAAGTACAGTGTCATGAATTTTATTGAGATAATTGTTTTTCTTTCTCTTCCTCATACAACTCCTCTCATTCTTACTCTTCCTCTACCTCTCTCTTTGGTGTTGTCATCCATTGTACCCAACCAAACAAGCTCACCTGTGGCCCTTTTAATTCATGCCAACATCCTGACTGCTTTTTTGACTAATTGTGCTTGTTAGTGCTCACACCCCAAAAACTGTGTTTTGAGAGTGTTAGTATTGTGATGATTCAAGTTTGGTATATTGAATGGTAGTGTTTTCTAAATGACAACATAGTGATTGTGTTTTCCAAAGACTGTTGTGTGTATGGTTTTTCAAAAACGGTTGAATGAAACAGACGTGTGTGAAAACAGGTTCAGTGGTTCTTATGGGTTATGCAAAAGTAAAAGGTCTGCAAAATGCTTTTTTGTAAACTGTTCATAGAACCAGTTTTATTGTGTCAGCGTAAAATCACCTACAAGCAGAACATTGGAAGACATGTCAGAGACTGAAGTGATTAATAAAGACAATTCAGTTAAAAACAGATTAGACAGCTTATAGGTGGCCTATAAAAGGTTCAAATGTATCGATATTTGAAAGCCAGCAGGTTTTACAGCCGAACATTTAAAGGAAGAATACTAAAGTATATGGACAGCTTTAACTTTGATAAGGTCACGATACAGTACAGCAACACAACCCCCTTTTCCCAGTAGTGCAAGGTTAGCTGTTGTAAGAATAACCAGGTGGGATTGCCTGATTATGATGGCTAAAAATAATTTGGCCATTGCTGTAGTTCAGTGAGTCACAACATTTCAATCGCCCAGTCAATCCACTGCTTGCTTCAAATCAGTGTCACCTATTCTCCAAAATGTTAGTATTTCCAGACGGTATGAGGTTTGTTAAACGGTAGGCCTAATTGTCGTGATGTAGTGCACACTGTTGGTTAATTACTTTAGTCAAGCTTAGATAGTGCTTCTGGTGTTCTTTGTCTGTTCTTATCTCTATAATGAAGAGGAGAGAAGCTCTCTCTTTAAATCTCTCTTTCTCTCACTCTCTCTCTTTATCTCTGTTTGTTAAATTGTTCTATCTACCAGTGCCCACCACCTCTCCTACCCTCCCCAGTAGGCTGAGTGTTGCGCTGCTCTGTGAGCATGTGTGTGGGCGTGTACGCACCAAAAGTGAGCGCGAGAGGACACGTGTGCGGTTGTGTGTGGGCGCTGAGATAGAGAGGGTAACAAGAGGAAGACTGCAGAGTCTATACCCTCACCTGCCAACACCAATGCATAGCAATCATTACATAAGCCTGAAACAGCAATTTCTGTTAACACTCACTGAAAAAACTTCGATTTGCATTTGCCACTATCAAAATGGCTAAAGAACACTTTTCTCTGTTTCTCTAGATCAGGGATTCTCAATCCTGGTCCTGGAGATCTACCATCCAGTAGGTTTTCTCTCCAACCCCAGTTGCGACTAACCTGACTAACCTGCTTTTCATCCAGCTCATTATTAGAACGAGGTGTACAAAATTAG
Source organism: Esox masquinongy (assembly GCA_016801175.1). Taxonomy (NCBI): domain Eukaryota; kingdom Metazoa; phylum Chordata; class Actinopteri; order Esociformes; family Esocidae; genus Esox; species Esox masquinongy. Next base: position 24,076 of record JACXGI010000713.1, on the reverse strand, counting down.
GGTCGGTTTTCAGAACACTTAAAGCATGTGTAATTGACAAAAATGTTAATTTGTGGCCAGATAGGATCTAGCAGAAAAAGTAGGCCAAACTTGAGCCACTTAATGATGATGGTGGCGCTACTGGCCTCTCACTGTCTGAGTCTAGTTCTTTTGGCAGGGCTTTCCCTAACTGCAAAGAGGACAATCGGTCCACTCTTTATTGGATTGTTAGGACATTTTCACTGAAGAGTATCATCCTTGAGGGCTCCTAATGAAAACATTTTGATTGTTTAGATACTTTTAATGAAACTGGGATCCAGTTATTCTCCATTATGAGTTAAAGAACACTTTTTTTTGCAATAATGTTATTTTTCAATGCCTCAACACTGCAAACGCAAATTTTAGCAAAAATTGTAACCTCAACTCTATAAAAGACACAAAATCTCAGTTGAGGAAATCATAAACTAAAATAAAACATTTGGTCACTAACTATTCCATTACGTGAAGGTCTTCTGCACATACAAAAATGTCTTTGCACAATTGTTCAATCAGTAATCATTTAAAAGAGGTTGCATTTGACTTGGCAAGAATGGACCAAGCAAGAGAAGGGAAGAGGGGTTCAGATATGTGGTGGGAGAGTAGCTCTAAGGGAAATAAAAAGAGATATAGTTTTAGATTAAAATCATTACAATGATAATGTTGTCAATTGTGGTCTTTACATGAGTAAGGCTGCACAGCGGGTCCAGCCTTGTGTCAGTAAATCGACAGTGTCATCAAAAGTAAGTGTTTTTAGGAAACAATATTGTTTATTTTTCAGAACAAATGATCACAAAACACAGAACTCAATTGCATTTTTCAAAACACAAATGTATTTGCACAATTAAATATTTTTCAACAGGATTAAATATATACAACATAAACATAACGTAAACAAAACAATGAATGCTAACAAAATTAAAATATAGTTCATATGAAATTTTAAAGCAATATCTCATGAGTAAATCCCCTCTTGAAAAACAAAATCTGAGTTATTAGGCATTGTCTCCTGTCATTCTCATTCCCTAGACAGGTAGCATGTAAAAACAGGGTACCAATTGCTCACTACCCAATATACTGTGCTGATTGACCAAAACTCAAAAGTGTGAACAAAACACCTTAAAGTGAATTTTGTGTTCATTGATGAAATTTCTATTTACAGTTTTGCAGAACAATGCTAAGGATTTGTCATCACAGTACAAAGGCAAGAGAATGATTACAAGCACTGTACAATGATTTAGGGATTTGATCCTTACTTTTATATTGTAGATACTTACATTTGCCTTCTAGAAAAATAGATGTACGCAATTGAGAAAAGTGTAAAATCATGGCACAAATTCAAGTAGTTGCTTCAAAACACAAATTGTTGAAAAAGTCATTTCAATCAATCATTCCACAATGGCCCAAAACACTAACTACAATTATCAATATATCCTAGACACTATATGGCCAAAATATGTGGACACCTGACCATCACACCTGTATGAGCTTGTTGGATATCCCACTCCAAAACCATGGGCATTAATATGGGGTTGGCACACTTTTGCAGCCACCACTCTTCTGGGAAGTCTTTCCACAAGATTTTGGAATGTCTCTGTGAATTTGTGTCAATTCAGCACAAAGAACATTTGTCAGGTCAGGCACTGATGTTGGATGAGGAGGCCTGGCTCGCAATCGCCGTTCCAGTTCATCCCAAAGGTGTACAGTGGGGTTGAGGTCAGGGCTCTGTGCAGGCCACTTGAGTTCCTCCACACCAACCTTGTCAAACCATGTCTTTATAGACCCCGCTTTGTGCACAGGGGCACAGTCATGATGGAACAGGAAAGGGCCTTCCCACAGTTATGCTTTCCCAAACTGTTGCCACAAAGTTGGAAACCCAATTGTCTAAAATGTTTTTGTATCCTGTAGCATTACGATGGCCTAGCTAGGCCATGGAGAACCATTTTGTGGAGACCCATTTTCCAGAGGCAGATGCAACAGATGATAGGTGCGCACTTCTGCACTCGGCTGCCCCACTCTGGGAGTTTTCGTGGTCTACCACTTCGTGGCTGGGTTGTTGTTGCTCCTAAATGTTTCTACTTCACAGTTATAACACTTACAGTTGACCGGAACAGATCTAGTAGGGCAAATTTCACAAACTGACTTGTGGCAAATGTGGCATCCTATGACAGTACCACATTTAAAGTCACTGACCTCTTCAGCACGACCCATTGTACTGCCAATGTTTGTCTATGAAGATGTCATGGCTATGTGCTGTATTTTATGCACCTGTGAGCAATGGGTGTGGCTGAAACACCTATTATATTTACTAATAATTAGTATGCGTGTGCACATACTTCTGGCCATTATAGTGTATGTGCCCAGAGATGTAAAAGTACAAAGTAAAAGTACTGGGTTGTGATTACCAGTTTTGGGAGGTTCCTAATTAACACTTAAATTACCAGGTAAAAGTAGTTTGTGACCTAAATTGATAATTTTTCACCCTTCCTTTTTATTGTATTACCCACTGGTTATTTAAACTCCCTTTACCTGGTAATTTAGGTCTTAGTTACAAACTTTCTTAAAGTGGTGAACACAGTCGAACCCAGTCAAGTAATTTTACTTTGTTCTTTTTACACCCTGTATGTGCCATTGGTTGATACTAGGACATAAACATATTATCACAGTATGGGCTTTATTTTTTTCCCCAAAATTATTTTAATTACAATGACCAATGCAGAGCTTCACTGAAAACCAGAAATAAGATCCAGAAAAAAAATACTTTATAGTATTTCACCTTTATCCTTTTTCTCCTTTAAATGCTCTATATTCTGTACAGCCATTCAATATTGGTTTTCGGCTTTGTCCCTTGCATGCAGAGATTTCTCTGGATTCTCTAAGTCTTTTAATTATATTATGTACCGTATATGATGAGATCCCCAAACTCTTTGCAATTTTACGTTGAGAAAGGCTATTCTTAAATTGTTGCACTATTTCCCCTTTCAGTCTTTCACAGAGTGGTGAACCCCTCCCTATCCTCACTTCTGTCAGACCCAACATCTCCGGAATGATCCTTTAATACCCAATCATGTTACTGACTTGTTGCCAATTGATCTAATTAGTTGTGTGATATTCCACCAGGTTTAGTTTTTTAGTGTTACAACTTTTGCAGTCTTTTGGTGCCTCTGTCCCAACCTTTTTGGAACATGTTGCTGGCATCAAATTTAAAGTGGGCATGTATTTTTCAAGAAACAATACAATGTCTCAGTTTCAACATTTGATATGTTGTCTTTGTACTATTTTCCATTGAATATAGGGTCTAAATGATTTGACACCATTGCATCAATGCTGTGTTTATTTACATTTTATGCAGCATTGCAACTTTTTTGGAAATTAGGTTGTAATTTTGTTCAGTATGATATATTGAGTTTTGCATTTTTTTGTTGAATTTTGTTTACTGTTTGGCATTGATATTGTTGGTGAAATAAATTAAAAATGAACTGTTTAATAAAAAAAAAAAGAATATTGCTGTGCTTATTAGGTTATAATGGATATCAACTGGTGCCCAGTTCCATTAAAAGTATTGTAGGAATCTTTTTTGACATTACTTTTTTGCAGCAAATTGTAAGCTTTGTGAATTTTATTTTAATTCTCTGCATATACGGCACCACTGAAATTGTTAAGATAAAAATGGAACATGGGTACAATAAAGCTATTTTGTGAAATTTTTTCTATATTGGTCATCCATGGTAAAATTATTTTAGAGAAAATAAATTATACATCCCATGCTCTGATAACATGCTTACTTGCCTTTTATTGTAGATAAACCCATGTAAGTGTATATTTATAGTTGTAGTTAGTATTATTTGGGCTATTGTGTAATAATTTAAATACATTTTCAGGTGATAACAAGTTATAAGGTTTGAAGTAGTATATTTTGTGTCATGTCTTTAAATGTTTTGAGAGTCTTAGTGCATTTTGCAAATACAATCAGTCCTTTTGGCCAAAGGTTATCACTTGCATGTTAAAAATTAATTTTGGTTGGACTAAACTGATCAAGCAATCCAGGAAAACTATGACTATTTTGGAAAAGTGAATTCAGGTTGGAAAAATGTTCCCAAGCAATTGAGAACCTTTTGTTCACTAATCACATGTTTAGGCTGTTGTCAACCATCTATTTGAAGTATTCCTACAGGAAAGGTTAACAGAAAAGTGGAGATGTCAATAGCTGTTTACTAACTTAAAAATAACACTATGATATTTAACTAACTGAATGAAAATGTGACTAAATCAATAAGCAGAGATGTAACAAATTGAATACTAATCTGACCATCTGAATTAAGTATTGACTAATTGATTAGAGATGTGACTAACTGAAAATAGATGAGACTAACTGAATAGAGATTAAACTAGCTGAATATATACAGTAAGAGACTAACTGAACAGGGATAGACTGGCTATAGTACTCAGTCTCTCCCATAAAGCAATATGGGAACACAACCAGAAAAGCTTTTTTTCATAGTTAAGAGCCTCCACACTGATGCACCAACTATCCCTAGCAAATCACAATGCCTTGACAAAAGCCTGAATCTTCATATGGAGGGACTACTGAAAATCCACTAAAAGCACTTATGACATTTATAAACATAACAATACAGTACATATGGCAGACTTAGAGGATAGGTTGGAGTAAATCCATCTATCAAGTCCATTGTCTAATACTTTGTTAAAACAAAGTGGAGTTCAGTATCTAGAGTTGCAGAATATTGCATTTGTCTTTGCCATTAAAGAATGCAATTGTGGGATGGAGTCTTATCATATAATTTAAATGGTAATAGTTTTCAAAATCATTTATCAACATGCCATAAACATTTTGGCACAACAAGCTGTTTAATGCAAACATAAGTATTTCCTTTCTTCAAATATGCTTAGAAAATGATGTAAAAGAAAGATAGCACATACAAAGTTAAATGACCCACAGTCTTCTAAAAACAGAGCCATGTAGCAAGAAAAGAAGTGCAAGGAGAAGACCAGACTTCAAGTGAGTTGTCTGTCTTTCAATGTATTCAACAAAATAGCTACATATTAAATACAACATATTCTAACATTTATTGCGTAAAATTAAAATAACAAATCTTTTAAAATAAGTGTGGAGGTGTATGTAAAACGTACCATCTGAATCTAAAGTTTAATTTCAGCATGCACCTATCCCATGTTAAAGGTGCCATACGCAGCATTTTCGATTTAAAATTTTAGATAACAACCCTTATATATCATCAATTAACATTAAGAGACAGTCTCTGGCAGAGTTTACCCCTCATTTACCCCTTGAAGGTCTGTGAGGTGAGGGCCAATGACAAGCTTTGGGTTCATGTAGGCCTACACTGAGCTCTCCAGAAACGAAAATATATAGAAGCAACGCGAACATCAGACAAAGCACGGAGTACTGTAAAACAAGGGTGAATTTGGATTTGGCATTTATAAGATGGCGAGAGCTGAAATTTGTATGAACAGTGATGCAAAATTGACTACATTTCTACTTGACAAGTAAGGTTAGGCTACATTAGATACCACATTTAGCTAGTTGGCTAGATCGTCAAGGACTGCTATGTGTAAGTTACTAGATTATTATGAAATTATTAGACGTAGAAAGTCATTCGATGTTCTTGTTAATTTTATTTCAGATACGTTTCTGGAAGGTTTCTCCAGTCTTTGGTAGAGCCTAGCTAAGTTATGCATCTGAGCAGACACTCCTTGATTCCATTTGCTGCTGGAAAATAGACAGCTGGCGTTCTCTGCAAAAGATAAAGAAAAGCTAACATGCATTGTTTGACCAAACCTAACACATTGTGATTATTGCTTGGAAGAAGCAATTCTATTGCCTTTTAGCTAGATTTAGCATTGTGCAAACTGGTCAAAACATGCATATTTGTGTTACAGCTAGCGCTAGCTAGCATGATTATGGTTTCATGTTCGCTGGCTAGCCATCAATGACTCTCTGAAATATGGCAATGCATCTAACCCAATAGATAGCCCAGATGATGTTTTTGATTGTTTTAGCTATTTACTTTGTTTATTTCGTGTTCCGTAGTTATGGAAAGGACACATCAACTTCGACCCCATCTAAAACAAAAGTCTGTGTTCATTGCTCCAGCAGCGACAGTTGGAGGTGACACTGCTTTAGACCGGTCAGTATGCTTGTAGTTAGTAATGATAGTGTCAGACCCTAACGGAGTCATAGAACCGATATTCAACTCACTGCCGATAGGTGGCGTAAAAACGTTCAAAGTCCACCTTTAAGTTTTTGCATATCTTCCTGTTTCGAATGTCTAAAAAAAGGTTGAATTTCATAGGCTTCATCATTATTCAGTATAAGTCTAATGGGTTTTAAACTATTAGTGTTTAACTATTTGATTACATGAGAAATGTTTGGGTCTTTTGCCGCTTTTCATAATGCTTTAAAACATGCAATTATTTTCAGACTAAATAGCCAATACCTCTATTCTGCTTCATAATATTAATATTGGGATTTATATTCAAACACCCACAAAACACCAGAATTCATGTTGGGTGCACTCATTTTTATAGTTTAATTACAGAGTCTTTCTGTTTTCACTGTATACTATTTCAAATGTTATGTAGACTTTCTGTGATATCTGGTTTTAAACACAAATGTTTTTGCAGTTGTTTCATTTTTGCTTTAGTTTGGGTCATTGTCAACTGTTGCTTGTGTCCTTTCCCCTAAGAGTTGAGCCCAAAGAATAAAACGCTCCCATAATATGACACGTTTTCCCCAAAAAACTGTCCTATTCTGTGACTACTGAGAACCAAATGTACCAAACCTGACCCCTAGCCCTTGGCGTGTTGAGCCTGAATTATGACTATCAGTGCCAATTCATCCAACACATTGGTTCTCTCCTCTCCTCTCCTGGATCGACGTGGGCGGACCTTGGCTTCTTGGAGAATAACCGCCCCCGGAGGAAGACTGCCATGCAAAGACTGTGCCAATAAACAAAACGAGTCAGAGCTCTCACTCTCAAGGCTGCAAAGTCCATTCTGAGACTTTATCTGGTGCTCTGCGTAACTACACAATCTCAATAAACATGGTAGACGTGGAGAGCACACTTGGATATGGGCCAGTTTTATAATTGCCTGTGATGGCTGCAGGTTAGTCCTCAGGAACAGAGAGCACAGATCAGGCTGTGTCTCTCAATGCATCCAGCTGATTAGCGAGGAAAAAAAGTAGCTAGCTTACGTCAGAGCCTATACTGTATATTTCAAAGCAAACCCCTTTTGGCACAACCAAGATCAGGACTTGTATATCATCAGGGGAGATGTTGATGCCGTTACGCAACGCTCTTTTTACCGTTGAACTGTAGCGTGCGCAGGGTAATTTCTCACGAGGGCTTTCAAACGTGTCAGAGTCAGAGGGGCAAATCTTCACTTCAATGTCAGATACGATGTGTTCCTATCCCAAGCAACTTCTACTGATTGAAAGGTTGAGGTTTCAGCTTCCCCCTCTCACGATAACCTCCAATGGATTATGAACAGCATGCGACCTGACCAGGAGGCATCCACAGGTCACACTTGTATATTGATTCTCTGCCTTCCGACACCCTTTTGACCACTGAGTTAGGTTTGTATGGAGCCGTTCTGTCCCTCCACCTCTCGTTTATATCGACCCTCGCGCTTCAAACATGGAAGGAAATATGTTTGGATAAATAATGCAGTTGATCTTTTCTGCTACAGTGAGCGGGATGCATTATTAAACAATTGTAGGACTAAGAAAAAGGGAACAGTACTTCTCGGCCTGTTAATCAGTAAATTACACAACTTTGTCCTGAGACAGCTCTGACGGTGTCATGCCTCAGGGTGACATCGAGCGACGTTCCTTTGCTAAAGAGCCAAAAAGCTAAAAAGCTGTGTCTTTTTTGGATGGCTGTTGCACTTTCACTGGGTGAACAGTTTTGCTTAATTTAGATTTATATTACATCGATGCTACACTATATTAACCAGTAAAATGAGAATGCTGTCAAAACAATCTAGATCCAAAGTTAGTGAGGTATCTTTCCCAATCTGAACCTTTTAATATCAGGTTGTTGGACAAAATGTACAGTGTAGCGTAATATCGTTAAACAGATATGTAAGCTCTGCACTTTCCGTAGAGTCAACTAAACACATTCACATTCATTTTTGCCTTCAAGGATGGTGAAACTCCAATACATGTTTAAGTAAGTAAAACTCACAACTCTTAATTGATGTGGCAAAATATCGTAAATGAAATAGAATAGGCATACTTTTCAATGATAATAGTACTGTGTGCGGTTCCTAGTCATCTTTGGCATATTCAGTGAGAAAGCCAGCATGACCTAATTGGTCTACTGAACTATTAAACTCACCAATATTTGAGTGCTTCAGCAGTCGGCAGATCCTGGCCTCTCTGTCCAGCTTCTGGTGATCTGAAACACAAAATATGTACAGATTCATAATAATGCAATATACAATGTGTCTGTTGCCCAGACTCAAGCCTCTTAGTCAAGTTCCTGGTCAATTAGAGATGTACAATACTGTCTAATACTGCCAGTTCAGAGCTGATCCAGTCCAACACGAAGGAAAATCATTGTTTGTGTCCAAGAGCAAAACAAAGATTTTTTTGTCTACACATAATTTTTCATGTAAGTCTGGGAAGAAATGTCTGCTAAATGGCTGAAATGCCAAAATAAGTGCTGGTCTGAGTCTGGTGCATCAGCTCTGGGGCCTGATTATGGACTCTCTCTGAGACAGTTATCTGTTGTTAAATTGGGCCACATGAAACGTTTAATAATGAAATTACCTCAACTTGGGTCACTGCCTATAAGGCACCGGCTTTTGCGCTAACTCTGTTGACGTTGTGAACATCGTGTGTAACTCACTCACCTGAAAGACTTGCATGAGGGTGTGATATTGAGAACATGGTGTAAAAGCACACAGGCAAGCAGGTCCTTAGTATGTATCTCTGGACAGTAGCTCAGTGGTAATGCTCATGATATAACTGGTAAAGTATGCTACACGTTAATGGTCCACAGAGCTGATAACGATGTTGGTGTGTGTGCGGGGGTGGGGGGTATGTGTGGATCTCAGTGGGTGGGAGGCAAGGGGTCATTGTGGGCTGGGGTTCGTGGTGGTTCAGGAGGAGAGAGAGGCGAGGTCACATCGCCACAAGCCACTCTCCCCACTAATGAAGGTGAGGGGGTGGGTAGCTAGCCAGAAAACAATGCAGCTTTGCCAAATGCCACCTTCCTGGCAGAGATCAGCAGGCTTTCTGCAGTATTAATTGGAAGATGAGTAACAGAAGACCCCTAGTTTCCTCCTAATCTCTACCGCCCATTTATACAGTCCTTTTCTGCCTGCATAAGCATAACGTCCAATCAGGGAGAAAAGGATCTGTATTGCGGTTACATTACCAAAGCCATGGCCCCTTTATCAAGTTTATGATTGCGTTTGAGATGAGAAAAACGAAGCCTCCTTTGTCATCCACAAATTTCTTGTTTGAGCGTGGAGCTTCAGAAAAAAAAATCCATGTAGAAACTACATTTATATTTAACAGCAGTTATAGTTTTGATCATTAAACCAGTAGACAGATAGGATAGTAAACAAATAAAATGTCATTCTTTCCTTCTACATAATAGTTGTTAGTGTACCTGTGTTTTAGGTCTATGACAATCTCCCCCTGCATCTATCCTTCTTGTACCCTACTATCCACAGTAATCTATAAGCAAAGATATGCTCTGGACTTTAAAAATGGTGTTGCTAAGCAACCCTGCAGAATATACCAGAAATAGAATTATAAGATATTTGAGTTTAGAACAACTACAGATGGAAAAAATCACAGAGAATGGAGTTGTGCTAACCCCGTAGAAATCCAGCAGGGGAATATTAAAAGCCCAATAAAAGCTTCAACAACAATGATAACAAGTCAAGGGTAATATACAAGGAGTGTGAAACAAAGATCAACCTCGCAAAACCGTTAACCCAAGATTTATTGTAAAATAACAATCAAACAGGAAGTGACACAGAAAGCCATGGAGTAATAGACCATTCTGCGTTTCAATAAGACAATGGAACCGCAGGGCTTGTCTGTAGTCTTAAATGTTTTTAAATGGACTATGCAAGGCTGTATATTCAACACATTGTAATGTTCATTTGTACATTCACACCTTGACAAATATACAGGACGGCAGCCTAATGATTAGAGCAATGAGCCAGCGACTGACTGATCTAAACCCCTGTTTAATGCGAGGCGTCAAGGACGTTGGTAGATCTGCCCTTGAGTAAAGCACTTGCCAGTCTAGAGTTGATGTCAATAATGCTTGGGTTTCCATTTCATGTGTATACAGTTGTGTAGCACTTGTGTGTGGAACTTGACAAATATAACCACCTTTGGTATTGATTAATACAGAGACCTTACAAATCAGTAGTCAGTTTAATCCAAATTCCAGCTGCATGTACTTCAGGTTAATATCCGGACCAATATGGGCCTGACTCTGGCCAAAGACCTGCACACTTTGTCTCCATGAGAAAGAAAAATCAATAGGATAGTTTTATGCCACAAGTGATTTTCCTTTAACAAGTACATTTTTGGTGTAAAGCTCTTTAATTGTAAAGTAAGATAAACCGCTTACTCTTTCACAGATGATTTGGGTTAAATGTTCTGACCTACTGCTCCGGGCCCAGCAGTACATAATCAGAATGATATTAAGCCACCAGTGCTATTCCGTCAGATGACTTTAGCTCCCCCATGCCATTCATTCACCATTACAGCTGAGCTTTAACACCTGAGTGTCCCTCACCCAATAGTCTACAAAGCTGAGAAGCAGACTGTGTGAAATGTCAATGTAATGTATATGTAAAATCCCAAAACCAAATTATCAGAGCAAAGAATCTGCATGCAATCTTTCATCTTCAGGATGAATGTCTGTCTTCCATAGCCAATTACAAAGGCGCATCCACTCTTTTGACAGTAACGTAATATGGGCATCATATTATTGTGCATTGACAGTGATTTTACACATTCATAACACCATAAAATACAAGTCAGACTAACAATACAACAACCAGGGGAGTAACAGTGGAGTAAACTAAAGTGATTACCCACCTTTCTGATGACATTTCTTAATATGCATGTCTATCCACCATATGTGGAAAAATACACTGAATACAGCGATCAGAGTTTTATCCACTTATTTTAGCACTGCACCAACTAATAAACAACAAGCTAAATGTAATGCGGCTCCCCCTACCACAACCAACTAACCCAACCATCTACATATATGAAATAACATGCTGGAAAAGGACAGTCTCGTTTCATTGCAAAGTTGGGCCACTAGAGTGTTTATTTACAATAAATAACATTCCAGTTTCTGCAGAGCTTCCTGGCAGAGGACTGAGCAGGCAGCTGATTACGGATTTTTAATGATCTCCCACATAGCTTCCAATCAGGGAAAAAAACAGTGACACTTGAAGTGTAGTGTCAATGTGTTCATAACTCTGTCATAACCATGTCATAACACATTATGTCAGCTGACATAACATGTCATATCCTGTCATAAGATGGTCATGACAATGTAATGACACATTTTTCTTGGAATATCCACATAGGCGTACAGAGGCCCATTATTTAGAAATATGACATATATTGCGTTATTTTATGACTGGTTATGACACCTTCACAAGACTGTAAAAACTTAACAAACCATTCTGTGACACCAGTCTTCTTATAAACAGTATTTTTACGTTAAATTTCATTATAATTGCGTTATATCAATATAATGATGCATGAAGTGATGTCAGATATTGACCTTCCCCAATGCTTTGTTTCTCATGACTGGAAAGCCAGCAGTAGATTTCAGGAGCAGGACATGACATCCTCTTTTGACCAACACACCAATCAGCCATAACATTATGACCACCTGCCTAATATTGTGTAGGTCCCCCTTTAGCCACCAAAACAGCCCTGACTCGTCGAGGCATGGACTCAACTAGACCTCTGAAGGTGTGCTGTGGTATCTGGCACCAAGACGGTAGCAGCAGATCCTTTAAGTCCTGTAAGTTGCAAGGTGGGACCTCCATGGATCGGACCTGTTTGTCCAGCACACAGATGCTCGATTGGATTAACATCTGGGGAATTTGGAGGCAATACCTTGAACTGGTTGTTGTGTTCCTCAAACCATTCCTGAATCATTTTTGCTTTGTGGCAGGGCGTATTATCCTGCTGAAAGAGGCCAACTCCCTCAGGGAATACCACTGCCATGAAAGGCTGCACATGGTCTGCAACAATGCTCAGGTAGGTGGTATGTGTCAAAGTAACATCTACATGAATGGCAGAACCCAAGGTTTCCCAGCAGAACATTGCCCATAGCATCACACTGCCTCCGCCGGCTTGCCACCTTCCCATAGTGCATCCTGGTGCCATCTGTTCTCCAGGTAAGCGACGCACGCACCCAGACCATCCACGTGATGTAAAAGAAAACGTGATTCATCAGACCAGGCCACCTTCTTCCATTGCTCCGTGGTCCAGTTCTGATGCTCACGTACCCATTGTAGGCGTTTTCGGCAGTGGACAGGGGTCAGCATGGGCACCCCCACTGGTCTGCAGTTACGCAGCCCCATACGCAACAAACTGTGATGCACTGTGTGTTCTGACACCTTTCTATCAGTACCAGCATTCAATTTTTCAGCAATTTCAGCTACAGTAGCTTGTCTGTTGGATCGGACCACATGGGCCAGCCTTCGCTCCCCACATGCGTCAGTGAGCCTTGGTTGCCCATGACCCTGTCGCCAGTTCACTGCTTTTCCTTCTTTGGACCACTTTTGATGGGCACCGACCACTGCAGACCAGGAACACCCCACAAGGGCTGCAGTTTTGGAGATGCTCTGACCCAGTCGTCTAGCCATCACAATTTGGCCCTTGTCAAAGTCACTCAGGTCCTTACGCTTGCCCATTTTTCCTGCTTCTAACACATCCACATTGAGGACAGAATGTTCACTTGCTGCCTAATATATCCCACCCACTGACAGGTGCCATGATAATGAGAATATCAGTGTTATTCACTTCACCTGTCAGTGGTCATAATGTTATGGCTGATCAGTGTATATATATATATATACACACTAATGTTCAAAAGTTCAGGGTCACTTAGAAATCTCCTTGTTTTTGAAATAGCAGCATTTTTTTGTCCATTAGTAAAATGTCATAATGATCAGAATTACAGTGTAGATATTGTTACTGTCGTAATTCACTACTGTAGCTGGAAAAGGGCAGATTTTTAATGCAATATCTAAATAGGCGTACCGAGGCCCATTATCAACAACCATCAGCTCTGTGTTCCAATGGCACGTTTGTGTTTGCTACTCGAAGTTTGTCATTTTAAAAGACCACCTTACACCTCCAACTTGTTTGATTGCACAGTCAGAATTGCCATTTGTACTTGCATTTGCCTCATCGCACAACTATTCATTCCCACTTGCACATACATATACTTAGTCCTCCCCTATTGGCCTTCATTGCTCATTTAGAATTGCCATTTTGCACTATATTCCCTATCATTGCACATATACACTGCGTGCACAATTATTAGGCAAATCGTATTCCTCAAGATTTATTTTATTGTTGAACAAACACAATGCTCTCAGTCAATCTAAAATATCATTGAACCTCAAACCTGAATGTTTAACAAAGGAAAAATGTGTTTTGATCTTTCTCAGGGGAATACATAACTGTGCACAGTTATTAGGCAACAATTAGTGTGCAGAATTATTAGGCTACTAAATTACAAAAATTATTTCTCCAACTCACTTGTTTATTCTCAGTTGTTAAAGTAAGTGCAACAAATAAGTAACACAAAATGAAAATTAAATAACATTTCTGGCCTTTATAAAAAAATATTCAGTGACCGATATAGCCACACGTCTTTTCAATAACTGCCATGAGCCTTCCATCCATGTAGTCTGTCAGTTTCTGTACACGATCAACTTTCGCTGAAGCACAGCCTCCCAAATGCTGTTCAAAGGGGTGTATTGTCTTCCCTGACAGTAAATCTCACGTTTGAGAAGGGTCCACAAGTTCTCAATAGGATTTAAGTCAGGTAAGGAAGGGGGCCAGATCATTATTCAGGCATCTTTGAGGCCCTTGCTTGCTAGCCAAGCAGTGGAGTACTTGGATACATGTGATGGAGCATTGTCCTGCATAAAGAACATGGCCTTCTTGAATGCTGAGGACTTCTTCCTGTACCACTGCTTGAAGAAAGTATCTTCCAGAAACTGGCAGTAGGTATGGGAGTTGAGTTTCATTCCATCTTCAACCCGAAAAGGTCAACTACCTCATCCTTAATGATAGCACCCCTCCTCCACCTTGCTGGCGCCTGATTCGAAGTGGTGCCCTGTGTCCATTAGTGATGGCCACAGGCCCATCCATCTGGTCCATCAAGAGTCACTTTCATTTCATCTGTCCATAAAACCTTTGAAAAATCTGTCTTAAGGTATTTCTTTGCCCAATCTATACGCTTCAACGTGTGAATCTTATTCAGTGGTGGTCTTCTTTCAGCCTCCTTGACCTTGGCCATGTCTCTGAGCACTTGACACCTTGTACTTCTGGACACTCCAGGTAGGTTGCAGTTCTGGAATATGGTGGCACTGGAGGATAATAGGTTCCTGGTAGCTTTGCATTTAATTCTTCTCAAGTCTTTTGCAGTTAATTTGCATCTCCTCCATAAATTTTTTACACCCCAGTTGACTATTCGCAACAAAACCTTTGATTGTCCGGTGGTCACGCCTCAATAGTTCACCTATTTCAAGAGTGTTGCATCCGTCTGAAAGGCATTTTACAATTCATGACTTTTCAGCGTCAGTTAAATCTCTTTTTTGGCCCATTTTACCTGAGGTCATGAAGCTACCTAATAATTATGCACACCTTGATATAAGGTGTTATTCACTGTTGCCACACCCTCCCTCATTACACAAATACACATCACCTGAAAATGATTCAATCCAATGAGCATTCAAGTTTATATGGTTTGAAGTTGGAAAATGTGCATAAAAATAATAATACGATCAGAATACTCACTTGCCTAATAATTGTGCACGCAGGGTATATATTCCACTTGTAACATAAATTAATACTTAAATATTAAGTAAAGTGTATTAAGTAATACTTAATAAATTTCCATCCCTTTTCTATTTGCACTTCTGGTTGGACTGCATTTCGTTGTACTGTGCTCATACTGTTCAATGACAATAAAGTTGAATCTAATCATTTTCAAAGGCTATCTGATAATTAGAAAACCCTTCTGCAATTATGTTAGCACAGCTGAAAACTGTCATGCTGATTAAAGAAGCAATAAAACTGGCCTTCTTTAGACTAGTTGAGTATCTTGAGCATCAGCAATTGTGGGATCGATTACAGACTCAAAACGGCCAAAAATAAAGAACTTCCTTCCGAAACGCATCAGTCTATTCTTGTTCTGAGAAATTAAGACTATTCCATGTGAGAAATTGCCAAGAAACTGAAGATTTTGGACAACACTGTTTACTACTCCCTTTACAGAACAGCTCAAACTACCTCTAACCAGAATAGAAAGAGGAGTGGGAGGCCCTAGTGCACAACTGAGTGTCTAGTTTTAGAAACATGCACATCCTCAACTAGCAGCTTCATTAAAAAGTACCCGCAAAACAAGAGTATCAACGTCAACAGTGAAGAGGGAAGTCTGGAATGCTGGCCTTCTGTTTTTGCAAAAAAAAAGCCATACCTCAAACTGGCCAATAAAAAGAAAAGTTTAAGATGGGCAAAAGAACACAGACACTGGACAGAGGAAGAATGGAAAAAAGTGTTATGGACAGACAAATCAAAGACAAAGTTTGAGGTGTTCGGATCACAGAGAAGAAATTTCGTGAGACATGGTGGAGGCAATGTAATGGTCTGGGGGTGCTTTGGTAGTGGTTTAGTGGGAGATTTGTACAGGGTAAAAGGGATCTTGAAGATTGAAGGCTATCACTCCATTTTGCAACACCATGCCATACTCTGTGGATGGCACTTGATTGGTGCCAATTTCCTCCTACAACAGGACAATGACCCACAGCACAGTTCAAACTGTGCAAATACTATTTAAGGAAGAAGAAGTCAGCTTGTATTCTGTCTATAATGTGACAGTGAGGTGACGGACAGCCCCGTCATCTCCCGCTTTTCCGGGTTTTCCTTTCATCCACGAACACATCCCGGACTTGTCATGTGTTTTGTCTCTAATCATCACTCACACCAGGTCCCAATTCAGTCATTAGTATGTGTTTAAATGTTGCTCCTCTGCTCCCCTCATTTGTCGGTCATTGTTCCTTGTCTCCGCATGTTTCTTGTCAGTGGTGAGTGTTTCGTTTTCGTTTTGTTTAAGTCTTTATTTTCGATTCAGTTTGTTTAAGTGCTCGGTGTTATTTTCTATTACATTACAAACATCGACTGCCACTCTGCCTGCGCCTGGTTCCTCCTTTCCACCACAACACCATCGTGACATATAATGAAGAGGCCAGCACAGTCATCAGATCTCAACCCTACTTGAGCTGTTTTAGTAGCAGCTTGACCTGATGGTACGTTAGTGCCCAACTTGTAGGAGGTGCTTCAGGAAGTATGGAGTGAAATCTCTTCAGATTACCTCAACAAATTGACAACTAAAATGCCAAAGGTTAGCAAGGCTGAAATTGCAGCAAATGACGAAAGCAAAGTTTGATGGACACAATTATTATTTCAATTAAAAATTATTATTTCTAACCTCTAGTCTATGACTGTTTCCAATTCATTTTGCTATATTTCCTATTCAAATTAATTTTATGTTTTCATGAAAAACAAGGACATTTATAAGTGACTCTAAACTTTAGTATAACGGTAGTGTATATACATATACACGCAAATATACACTGCTCAAAAAAATTAAGGGAACCCGTAATCATCACAGTATAACACCAAGTCACTTATGCTTAAGGGATATGAATTTGTTCAGTTAGGAAGAATAAGCAAATTTGAATCAATGTCATCTGCAAATGAAAGTGACAACAGGGGCACTGGAGAGGCAACTGCAAGACAACCCCCCAAATGGGAATGGTTTTGCAGGTGGTGGCCACAGACAATTGCTCTCTCCTTATCCTTCCTGACTGATTCTTATCTAGTTTTGTGTTTTGCTAGTGTTCTTGTCACTACTGGAAGCATGAGCTGGTACCTGCAGCCCATTCATGTTGCACAGGTAGTCCAGCTCCTCCAGGATGGCACATCCATATGTGCCATTGCAAGAAGGTTTGCCGTGTCTCCCCGTACATTCTCAAGAGCATGGAAGAGGTACTAGGAGACGGGCCGTTACACGAGGAGAGCTGGACAGGGTCATAGAAAGGCATCAACCCAGCAGCAGGACCGGTATCTGCTCCTTTGCGTGTGGAAGAACAGGAAGAGCACTGCCAGACCAGCTCGATTGGTATTCACCAGAGAACACCAGAATTGGCAGGTCCACCTCTGGTGCCCTGTTCTCATCACAGATGGGAGCAGGTTCACACTAAACACGTGAAAGACGTGAAAGAGTCTGGAGAAGCCATGGTGAACATCATGCTGCCTGCAACATCATCCAGCATGACCGGTTTGGCGGTGGGTCAGTGATGGTCTGGGGAGGCATACTCTTGGAGGGTCGCACAGACCTCGACATGCTAGCCAGCGGTACCCTGACTGCTGTTAGGTACCAGGATGAAATGCTCAGACCCATCGTCAGACCATACGCTGGTGCAGTGGGCCCTGGGTTCCTCCTGGTGCAGGACAATGCCCAGCCTCATAACAATAAGTACTTCTGCAGCCTCTGGTGCAGGTATTTCCACACACAGTTTTTTTTCTTCTTAGATCCATTCTGAAAATGTCAAATAATTTTAGCCATGTTATCTTTTCATGTACCTATAAAGTTATTTGTTGAATAACTTTGAATTTGTTCCAGTCATCCTTAAATTTGCATGGTCTATGCATTAACTCATAGACCATAACTCATAGACATGTAATTTCCTTGAACGAGCACACAAAATAATTAATAGTTTACTGCAATGCATATATCCTAGTTAACATAATTACAGTTGTGCTCAAAACTTTGCATACCCTTGGAGAATTGGTAATACATGTACCATTTGTCAAGAAAACATGAGTGAGAAGGCAAAAAACATGTCTTTTATTTTTATGGGATTCACATTCAACTGTAGGTCATAACATAATGGCACAATCATAAAACAAAACATGGCAACAAAGAAGAAAATGAACTGACCCCTGTTCCAAAGTCTACATACCCTTAGTTCTTAATACTGTGTATTGCCCCCTTTAGCATAAATGACAGCATGCATTCTTTTGTAATAGTAGTCTATGAGGCCCTGAATTCTTGCAGGTGGTATAGCTGCCCATTCGTCTTGGCAAAATGCCTCCAGGTCATGCAAAGTCTTTGGTCGTCTTGCATGAACCGCACGTTTGAGATCTCCCCAGAGTGGCTTGATGATATTAAGGTCAGGAGACTGTGATGGCCACTCCAGAACCTCCACTTTTTTCTGCTGTAACCACTGGAGGGTCAACTTGGCCTTGTGCTTAGGGTCATTATCATTCTGGAAAGTCCAAGAGCATCCCAAGTGCAGCTTTCGTGCAGAAGAATGCAAATTGTCTGCCTGTATTTTCTGATAACATGGTGCATTCATTCCCCATGCCTTTAGAGCTCACACACCCCCAAAACATCAGTGAGCCACCAACATGCTTCAGAGTGGGGTGTTCTGTTCACTATAGGCCTTGTTGACCCCTCTCTAAACATAGCACTTATGGTTGTGACCATAAAGCTCTAATTTGGTCTCGCCACTCCAAATTACAGTGTGCCTGAAGCTGTGAGGCGTGTCAAGGTGTTGTCGGGCATATTGTAACCAGGCTTTTTTTTTATGGCATTGGCGTAGAAAAGGCTTCTTTCTGGCAACTCGACCATGCAGCTCATTTTTGTTCAAGTATCGTCATATTGTGCTCCTTGAAACAACCACACCGTCTTTTTTCACTGTAGCCTGTTTTCTCCCTAGGTTACCTGTGAGTTTTTCTTTGTATCCTGAACAATACTTCTGGCAGTTTTGGCTGAAATCTTTCTTGGTCTACCTGACCTTGGCTTGGTATCAAGAGATCCCCGAATTCTCCACTTCTTAATAAGTGCTTGAACAGTACTGACTGGCATTTGCAAGGCTTTGGAAATCTTTTTATATCCTTTTCCATCTTTATAAAGTTCCATTACCTTGTTACGCAGGTCTTTTGACAGTTGTTTTCTGCTCCCCATGGCTTAGTATCTAGCCTGCTCGGTGCATCCACGTGAGAGCTAACAAACTTATTGACTATTTATACACAGACACTAATTGCAATTTAAAAAGCCACAGGTGTGGGAAATTCACCTTTAATTGCCATTTTCACCTGTGTGTGTCACCTTGTGTGCCTGTAACAATGCCAAACATTCAAGGGTATGTAAACTTTTGATCAGGGCCATTTGGGTGATAATCATTATGATTTTAAAAGGAGTCAAACATCTATGTGATAATAAATGGCTTCATATGATCACTGTCCTTAAATAAAATACATTTTTGTATGATCAGTCATGTTTTCAAAATCAATGCCAAAATTTCACAATTTCTGCCAGGGTATGCAAACTTATGAGCACAACTGTAGCTAAATGTGGTAATAAAAAGGCTACTGTTTGCTGTTAACCTACAACCTATACCTTTGAAAATGTCCATGCAATTAAATTTTTTCTGTGTTTATTGCATCTCAAAGTCATAGCTACCCAAGTACCTGGTGCCCACCTACAAAAACAAACTAACACTTCGTAGGCGTGTTCCTTCCATTGTGCTGACTGACTTTGTGCCAACCATCTTTACAACGTAATTTATACGTTTACATTATGGAGATAAAACTAACACTGAGGGCACTAAAATTTCAACTGAGGTTGGGCTAAGCCCATCTTTGCCATTTAGCCTGAATAGCTAGCTAACAAGAATGTAAACTGTTCAATAACTTGTCATTTTTCAAATCTGCTAGCTGGCTAACTACCTAGTAATGTTACCTTGCAAATAGCTAAGTTAGCCAGCACTGTACATTTCTTACGTTCGGTTCTTAGCTGGCTATATGTTAACTTGTATGAATATCCAGAATATCCTAAAAAGGGCAATACTGCTCACTACAAGAAAACTAGATAATCATGTTGGGGAAAAATACCACAAGCTTATTTGCTTATCTTCAATTACTTACTGAGTTTCCTGGTTCTATAAAGGGGTGCATGTTTTTGTTTTTACCCTAGCACTCACAAACCTGATAAAAATTGTACCCTAGCACTTACACACTTAACTGACGTAAAAAAATGATAATCAGAAACAAAAAAACTGGCAACCCTTGGGGTCGCCAGATAGGAGTTGTTTTAGAGTGTTTTGAAGCATTTTATTAAAACAATTTATGAAAAAGCTAATAACTAATATACATATATATTTATAAACATGGGGGGTGCACAAAAAGTGTGAACATAAGGCCACATGTAAAAATGGGTGAACGGACCCTTTAATGTGTGCTACCCTGCATGCACACTGTTTTATACCTCTTTACGGCATATTCAAACGAAACACAGTACATACTCTCATGAAATCACATGCATCCATGAATACAAATAAGCAGAAACATCTGAGAAACTAAAAGAATAGAGAATGAGAAAAACAGGCAGCGGGAGTTTTGGTGCTCACTGAGGAGTAGCCTGTGTCAATCAGTCACAGACCAACAGGGAGCGATGTGTCTGTTTGTGATCTACACACCCTGACACAGGAACAACAAAGAGAATACCAAACAACCTTCCTCCCCTCACAACGCTGCACGCAAGCTGACAAACCACCCCTCTAACAAACCTCTAGCTAGACACAGTGTGGAGGAATGGACACAACATGAGATACCTTGCTAGGTAAAGTTAAACATGTTAGATAGAGAGTTAATCATGCTAGATAGAATGCTAGGCAAAAAACTTGCAATGTGGTGAGTAAAACATGCTAGGTAGAAAAGTAAACATGCTATATGGAGAGTAAAATATGCTAGGCAGAGAGGTAAACATGTTAGATAGACAGTAAAAAAAAGTCAAACATACATAGGTAGAGAGAAAACCATGCTACATAGCGAGGTAGGTACAGAGTTAAAGGTTCAGCAAACCTGATTGTTGTAACCCAATTTTCTGCCTCCGCTGACTTTTCACGGACATGCACTTGATCCTCATTAATATGAATGAAACTTTGACGTCATATAAAAATACTTGCACATGGCAACTGTCAACGACAGCAACGGCACTGCATCCATGTGCAGTGCTAAACCAGGCACAATGTTAAATAGCCTTTTCCACAAATCATGCTAATACTTGGGAACACTAGCTATACTAGGAAACACTAATATGTACAATCAGGCTCTGTTCACCGGCGGATCCTGTTGCCGAGTTGGTTAGTTGGAGAGAGCTACAGCTTTAATAAAAAATTTGGCTCAATCTGACCACTAATGGCTAAACCTGTTGAACATTTTAAAACTGTTAGGAAAGGACTCGTTGCTGCAACATATATTGCATGCTTGCCATGGCTCTCTACAAATGTAATGCATTTCCGCCTGACTCTTGGGCTTTTTGGGAAACTGAATAAAGATACATTGCTACAGGCTCTATGCCAGACATGACAACTCCAGTGTCTGTAAAATGGACAGAATTAGAATTCAATGAGTAAAATGTTGGCAATGGTGAGCAACACCACTATGTACAAAGGTACGTTTTGATCCTTCTTAGAATAATCTCAGAAATGTATTCCCTGAGTAAGTTAGATCAGAAAGTTTACCGTCCCATTAACCATGCTAGAGAGTTAAAGGGGCCACATAAAGATTTGTACTGTACTTCTAGCATAAATTAACAAAAGACATCTGGAGTTAATGTTTTAAGACAATGTTTCAAATAATTGTTTCTACAAAATTATTCGGAGCGCCTGAGATATTCCCCATTAAACTTTGTTGGCTGGTTTATCAGTTTGCATAGAAGTGCTGTCTCCTGATACTCGCTTTAGACACACTTGGAACAATCCCCAACACCATAAACCAACCAGGACTAGCTAATACTATTCTGATCTTGTTCGGTAAGGAAAGAGGAGAAGAAAAGTTGTGTTATTGTTTAAATTGATTTACAGTATGTAAACTATTTTTACAGGATTCTACACAGTGCCCCTTTAAACATGGTAGATAGTGAAACATCTTAGAGAGTTAACCATGCTAGGTATAGACTGAAACATGTTAGATAGAGAGGTAAACATGTTAAGTACATAGTTAAAGGGGCAGTATGTAAGATTTGAACATTACTACTAGCATAAATACAAGCAAAAATTATGTTTCAAATAATACACTGCTAAAAAAATTAAGGGAACATTAAAGGAACAAAATTAAGGGAAAAATTAATGTGTTAAAAAACACATTTGGTCTCGATGAAGGAAATATATTAAAGATCAAATTCTTTACTGTACATTGTGTAATTCGTTGAGGACAAAATTACGTAACAACATTCAATGGAAACCAAAATCACCAACCCATTGAGGGCTGGATTCAATCTCACACCAAAAATCAAAGCAAACAATTGAAATCACAGGCTGTTCCAACTTGCGGGAATTTTATTACGGCAACTCATAATGTGACTCAGTAGTGTGTATGGCCCCCACAGGCCTGTATGCACTCCCGCCAACGTCTGGGCATGCTCCTGATGAGACGGCAGGTGGTGTCCTGGGGGATCTCCTCCCAGTCCACACGGAAGTATTATATATTGATATATATTTCGAAAACATATATTTTTAGTATGTGCCTATATTTTTTTTAAACATATACAAATATATGTATTACTAATGTATGGCCATATGTTTCATATATATATTTATATATTAAATTTTTCAAATATGTTTTAATATGTTTTAAATTCATATATATGTTTTAATATGTTTTAAATTCAAGTATATTTACATAAACGACAAAATTATAGTTAGTAATATGCATTTAGCATTTACATCTATCTGATATAATTCCATATTTGTATTGTTTCCTGTCATGTGTTTATTATGTTGTCTAGTTGTTTCTTTGAAGTACTTTTACAGAGAGGAAATTACATTCAAGATATTGTGTTAAAATGTATGCATATTGTTTTCATAATGAGTCTTTTTTTAAATGTAAACTTGGACTACAAAGTTGTTCATTATATTGAAACTGAAAAAGGTGCTTTATGCTGCTTGTCAGTGACTAAAGTCAAAACTTTGGTGTTTTTACTAAACATTTATCATTATATTGTGACACAATGGCAGTTGTATGATACTGTGAATAAATGTCCTTATTAAATTAAGATGACTGACTCTAACCAGTTGTTTCTTTACTTACATTTACAATGTATTTAATAGAAATTATGTAAATACATACTGTAAATACATACTGTACAATTTACAAATTAATGTAATGCAATAAGGCCTAGACTGGTGGTTATGTTGGTTTGCTCCCCATTTTACCAACGGTAATTAGTTAAACTCACTATAACAAGGAGATTCTCTGGAAAATAATGTCTTGAATGTTAATTCCATGATGTGTTGATGAGAAATGCTTAAAATTCTGCATATTCATATATTTCATTATTTTAACACATAATATTCAACGTTAAAATATATGACATGCATTGTATTATGATATTGTGAGAAGTGCAAGTTATATATTTCATGAACATATTCAGGGCACATTTGTAAATATATGTTGAGAAATCCTCTACATACAGGTGCTGGTCATATAATTAGAATATCATCAAAAAATTGATTTATTTCAGTAATTCCATTCAAAAAGTGAAACTTGTATAATGTATACATTCATTCCACACAGACTGATATATTTCAAGTGTTTATTCCTTTTAATTTTGATGATTATAACTGACAACTAATGAAATCCCCAAATTCAGTATCTCAGAAAATTAGAATATTGTGAAAAGGTTCAATATTGAAGACACCTGGTGCC
>JACXGI010000712.1:86140-120467 GCA_016801175.1 Esox masquinongy | reverse complement strand
ATTTTCTGAGATACTGATTTGGGGTTTTCATTAGTTGTCAGTTATAATCATCAAAATTAAAAGAAATAAACACTTGAAATATATCAGTCTGTGTGGAATGAATGTATACATTATACAAGTTTCACTTTTTGAATGGAATTACTGAAATAAATCAACTTTTTGATGATATTCTAATTATATGACCAGCACCTGTATATATCTATATATATATATAGGGAAGCGGGCGTGAGCCATTGGGGCGATATATATCTCTATTTAACCCAAACTCACTTCTAGTGTTTATTGCCAAAGCACAATTTTAGTCTCATCAGACCATAGAACCTGGTTCCAATAAAATTTCAAATTATATTTAGCAAACTTCTAGTGTTTACTGTTTGTGGTTTTGTGACAGCAGAGGCTTTTTTTCTGGCAACCCTTCCAAAAAACGTATTGGCATGGAGGTTGAGTCCTAATTGTAGTTTGGAGACTTAGTTAGGTGACCAACTTCTGCAATTCCCCAACTGTGACCATTGGAGATTGTTTTTATCACATGAACAATACTTCTCACTTTACATGGGGGCTAAATACACAATGGGTCCTCTTCCAGGTAGGTTCTTCACAGCTCCTGTTGTTTTACATTCCTTAATTGTTGCCCTGATAGTGGAGATGGGTATTTTCAGGCTTGTAGCCTGAAGGCTTGTAGGGTCAACAACCTTTTGTCTCATTTCATTTGTATGTTGTCTGGCCTTTTCTCTGTCTATGGATGACTAAGGGAGTTTAGCTAGCGTCACCTCATAGTTATACCCCAGTAAAACAGGATGTCACTTAAGGGTTCCCAAAGACTCAGATTAGTTTTAAAAATTAAAAACTTCATAGGATATTCATCATTTAGATTTTATTGATGAGTTTTTTGTTGGTGCCAATAATTGTGGCACAGGTGTTTAAATTGCATAATTATTTTTGATGGCAACTTTTTTCTTTGAAGAATTTCCACTAATAAATATATTTTCAGTGCAAGATCAAGCACACATAAAAGTATGTATTTTAAAATAAAGAAAATTTTAGAGGTAGATTTAAACTTTACAATTACAATTGCTGGGGTTTGCTTTTATTGATTCCTAATAGTCAAATTTAAGATTCTGAAGTTGGGATAACTAATCCAGTGGTGGTTTTAAAGATCTAGGGGCCCTAGGCAGACACTGGTTGAGGCCCTAACATCATCTATTTTTTACCTATTGTCCTTATCAAAGCCATACTGGCAATATTTTGAACATACCTTCTTTCTTTTGCTGAATGGAACTGCCACTTCCAAAGACACTTGCATTGCTGCCCATTTCAGTAGAGTAAATCAATTAGTTTAAAAATAATGATCTGAAGGGTACATACTGCCTTATAAGCTACAACTACATTAAGGCTCAAAGCATTTAACCATTTTGTACAAGTGCACAGTTTTTTAAACATGATCAAGTGCACATATACAGCTCCGGAAAAAATTACCACTGCACCTTTTTCTTTCCTTTCCAAAAAAGTCGAAAAGGAAGGTTTTGAATGAGGAACAGAAGGGGTAAAATTAAGAGACCACTGCAAATTGAACGCTTCTGTTCTTCACTCAAAACTTTCCTTTTCAACTTTTTTGGAAAGGAAAGAAAAAGGTGCAGTGGTCTCTTAATTTTTTTCCTGGAAATGTACCTTCCTTTTCTCACTATGCTGCACCTTTCTTGATCTGTCTGCTGGGAAGGCGGCATATACCTGGATCAGACATTTTCTTCTGTGTCACTACACTGTCAGCGGTTTCTTGGGGAGCCAGGGGAGGGCAGACGTCAACATTGTTAATTTGTGATCAGTAGCACTGTCACTATCACCATCGTATTCAACATTGGCCTCATTGTAATCAAAATGCGTGATGTTAGAAGAACGACATGATGGAATTGAATCAATTTCTTCTTAATCTCTGTCTGGTGGCTGTTTGATGGTCCAGGTCAGGGAAAACGCTTTCTTATTTGACTGTCAAACCATCACATGCAGTAATAGCCACAGCCGCTTAGCTATTCACGTTTATTACACAAGTAGTAGCCGCAACCGCTAAGCTATTACTGTTATGGACACTCACGCTATTTGGGTCTTTCTGTTTTTCTGCCCCGCTCACATACCAGCGTTTCATATTTTAAAAATATTTCTGTCCATCTCTTGCGTATTGTAGCAGGCTCCGGCTGGCAGAGTAAGCTACCTAACATCTTTCGGGTTGCTGCCGTGAGAAACAATATGGGACAGACCATTTTAAAAAACAATGTATTATATATTTTATACATTTTATATTTTATAAATTTTATTTCAGTTTGAATTTTCACCAGGCCCAAGGTCTTCTGGGGCCATAGGCGGCTGCCTACCTTGCATAAGTGGCAGCGACCACCACTGACCTAATCAAGCGAAACAAACTTTGTTAGGTGTCTCAAGCCTGGAAGGTTCAAGATATACTGTTTTAGGGTCAATTAATGTTATTTATGCAAATGTTTGCAAATTAATATTGTCATAGTTGATTTACCTTTTACAAGATAGGATAACGTAAACACGCAAAACATGGTTTGGTCTCTCTAATTTGGTCAATTCAAGAGATAGTGTTACATCATTAATTAACCTGAATTATGTAAATATATTCATGTTTAGATCATCATAATCAATACACTTCGAAGCATTTTAAGTTGGTATTGCCTGTTCATACGAAATAAAGTAGATTTGGATCTCTAAAGCTTGAATGGTTCAACAGATACTGTTAAGAGGGTTTAATGAACGCTAATAATGCAGATTTACGGAAATGTACAGTACCAGTCCAAAGTTTGGACACACCTACTCATTCAAGGGCAGGCCTATTTCTTTATTTTTACTATTTTCCACACTGTAGAATAATATTGGAGGCATAAAAAAGCGTTACACAGATCAAAATAGATTATATCGTCAAATATTCTAAAGACTTTTTAACAATTGATTGGAAGTTGGGATTGCCTAAACATGTAAAACTAAGCTTAGTTCCTATCTTTAACAGTTCAATAGATAGGCTGTTAGCTAATCCTATTAAGAATAATAAGAACAAAAACAATAAAAATGATAATTTAAGTTGAGATTGAACCTGTGGGCTCCTTCTACGCAAGACCTAGTAATTATGCTACATAACGGTAGAGGTGACGATATTGCTCAAAACTCGACGTTAATGACTCCGACTTAACCTCTCCTCTATGCTCAATTATGAATCAGTGCAGGCGAATGCAAACGCTTATATGGTAGCCTAGACTATAGCTTTTATAAACCATTTACTATTGCCTTACTGGAGTCTTGTCCACCTGTTGCCCCGCGCGCATATCTTTTACCACGGGATGGCGCGCTTTTCACAGTGCACGAAGATTGAAACTGTCCTGTTGGACAACTTGGGACTGTGCGTCATTTGCATGGTTTTGGTCGGTTTTTAACCGATGTCACTCTTAATTATTTCCGTTGTGAACTGACTGACGTAAACAAAATAAAAGGTGAGATATTTTATGTTTAAAACCGGAATTTTCGGTTGCTGTTGTCATGCACTGATGCCTGGTAGGGTTCCGAGAAAATCTGTCAATGGAATCTTTGCCAGCGTCGGGAGTTTACGGACTACAAATGTAGCATATCATCAAAAAAGCATTTTATAGAGGTAAGAAAATCGTGCATTGACTTCAAATAGCCAAAAAGCACATTGTTGCATTACAGCATTTTTTCCTGTAGTAGCCTGCAATGAAATAATGAAATATGTTGATCAACACGGGAACAAGTGCACCCAGGCAGGTTTCGGGGGTTCTTTGTAATTTGAGGGTATATTTGCATAGTCTGTTTGAATTAGAGATAATTTCAGTATAGGCAACTGTACTTGTTTTGTATTAGTTCGTCATCCAGTTTCACAACGTTCCAAGCCAATGGCGCTTGTGCGAACATGGCCACAATTTGTCCCCAGTTGTCTATCACTTTGTTATGCAGTCTTTTTGAAACCAAGATATAAAACTGTAGTCATCACATCTACGACGTACCATTATTATGTTATACATCTGATGTTGAAGGTGTTTTCTATGCGCAATTTCTCTCTTTCTCTCCCTCTTCCACTAACTCAATAAGCGTCCAATTGTATATGTATATCAAATTGATGTTTTCCTGAAATAGAAAGGACTCCTTGCCATTGCTATGGAAAAAGTCCACATCCAGCCTCTTTTGGAGTAGGGCAGTTGTATGACACTAAGCGTCCAATACGTCACATGGGGAGTTCAGGTGCAGGGGAACATCATGATAAGTCACATTAAAACTTTCCAGTCATAAACGTATGTCAAAGGAAAAAACATGGTTGGAAAACTAATTTAATGAGGAAAACACGTCTTCACCCACATTTGGGTTGCTGGTGACAACTAATATATGCTTTAGCTGTCACACTTATATTGGCTACACTAACATAGTTACTTCCCTCACTGTACTGCAGACAGCAGTGCTGCAGCAAGCAGCAGCCAAGGACACTATGACTCTCCCCAATGAGTAGATTGTATTACTTTCATAGAAAGGTTCTGTTTATTCCAGAAAGTGAGAGATATATTATTTGGAAATATTGGTCTCCATTTATTTGGTCCTGACTGGTTTTCCAGCTACTAGACAGCATAATCTACTACATTAGTTAGTTGCTTGTTAGCTTACCTATCTGGTGGAAAGAGTACAGAGTAAATGTATGACATTGTTTTGACATGAGCCATTTCCCCTCTGGCCAGGACCATGATCTAGTGTGAACTTCTTGGAGCTCTGCCCAATCAAGGGATTTGATTGGGTTGACGTGTTATGAGGCGTTAGTGATTTACCCTGTTGTTCAAACCCTTTTAAACATATTTTTTCCATGTAAGTTGAAGGGCTAGTGTATCATAGCCTGGTCTAGGAGGCTCGAGATTAGCAATGGTCAGATCCTTGAGCTTGTGTGCCAAATATCATCACTGTTAGTAAAACTAACAGATCAATTAATCAAAGCCATTTACATAGTTAAGGCATTTTTAGTAAAGTGCGTTTACTACGTAGTAAAGGCCTCAACAGTCTCAAAGTGCTTATACAGATAACAAGTATAAAAGTTTTCGCATGACTGATAAATAGGCATTTTAAATGCCAGACCAAGCCCATATTATGTTTATTGGAGAAATCAACATTTGTTTTGGTTGAGCAACTTTTGTGCAAACATGCAGCCATCTCAAGATTTGTGCAGCTCAATTAGGGTTATAGCATTGTAAGGGGTTGTTCACAATATTCCAAATAGTGGCAAATTTGTTTGTTGTGAGGAGAGAGACCAACATATAAAAGATTAGGACTTTATACGTGAGTGTATTTTGTCGGTTGTTATAGTGCCACCCTCTGGCCAATCAGTGTAATTTTGTAAATGTCAGATCGCAAGAAGGATCATTCATTGAAATGTAGTCAAAACCAGTGTTGTCTGTGATATTGTATGTCCCACCCCTGTTTTCATCATGGTGGGGAAAAAACACTACCAAGTGTGATCAAAATCAAAACGGCTTGGTGAGATGTGCGTCAAAGGACTCATGTCTTGATCTTTGCTTCCTTTTTGGAGTGGCCCGGTCACATTCCATTCTCAGCTCCTCAAGGTCATGGAGCGGGCTCTTGAGGAGCAGAGAGACGATGGACCCATTGCAGGGAGCACTTTGCATTAGAGCATTAGAGCCTTAACAGTGCTCAAAAGCAGTGCATAGCTAGGCTTACCATACATGCTTCTGCTTTTAGGCTTAGCTACAGCCTTACTACAGCCAAATGCTCAATCCAGGGGCATAAAGATTTAATGTGTGGCGTGTGTCTGTGTTTGTGCGTGCAAAAGCAGAGGACTCTACCATTGCAAAAATGCACTCTCTTTCTCTCCCTCTCAGGGAAGGAGTGGTGATGTGATCTTAGCCTCTCTCCCTCTGCTTTAGTAGGTTTGCATGTTTGATGGTGTATCAAATGGGCTTCTGCAAAGAAAGTGTGCGTGAGAGACAAATCAGTGGGGACTTGTGAAAGTATGATGTAATTTTGTTTGAATGTTTGTACAGTTGTACTCAAAGTTTGTATACCCTTGGAGAAATAGTAATATATGCACCATTTGTAAAGAAAACACGAGTGATCAGGCAAAACACATGTCTTTTATTTCTTATGGGATTTACATTCAACTGTAGGTCATAGCAGAATGGAACAATCATAAAACAAAACATGGCAACAAAAAAAAAATGAATTGACCCCTGTTCAAAAGTCTGCATAGCCTTAGTTCTTAATATTGTGTATTGCCCCCTTTAGCATCAATGACAGTGTGCAGTCTTTTGTAATAGTTGTCTATGTGGCCCCGAATAATGTACTCAAGGCAGCATTTATACTGGTAGTAGTGAGGAAGCACGCGTGAGCAGTAACTTTGGTCTTAATACATTGCAGACTGCAAAAATGGTTAGAAAGTTAGGCTGCTTCTGTTTGGCTTGACATTACTACTTTGACCAGTGCAATGTATGCCAGTTAGCCTATAGAAAAACCCAGAGGAGGAAAGAGATGAGGTCCTTCCGTAGGTTACAAAAACAGCGCGTCTTTGTGGGTCTCTCACGGGGCTAACGAGTTGATTTCAATGCCAGTGCGTAGGTCCAAACCGAGAGGAGTTTTGTGAAAATACGATAGCTTAAATTACGAGTCTGGTCCTATGCACTGGCACTGAAATTAAACCATTTCAATGCAAGGACTCCTGGGACAGACCCGCAAAGAGGCGTTGTTCTCGTCTCATAAAACCATTCTCTGACACTGGATGGCTAACCGCAGAACAGCTTGGTTTGCTTTGCTGCACGCTTTGAGTCACTCTTGTCCAATCAATTCTTCTGTGTTTTCACGACACCTTTTGGTATTGCCTCAACTCGCTTGGAACCTCGACGAAGCAGGTACTAAAAAAAGTACCTGGTACCAGGTACTATCCCAAATTTTGGCCAGTGGAAAAGCAAAAAAGGCGAGCCGAGCCAAGTCGAGCTGGTACCATGCAGTGGAAAAGCTCCCAAAGCGAGTAGGGTCGAGCCGGTACCATTAAGTGGAAAAGCACCATATGAGGCCCTGAATTCTTGCAGGTGGTATAGCTGCCCATTCGTCTAGGCAAAATGCCTCCAGGTCATGCAAAGTCTTTGGTTGTCTTGCATGAACCACACGTTTGAGATCTCCCAGTGGCTCGATGATATGAAGGTCAGGAGACTGTGATGGCCTGTCCAGAACTTTCACCTATTTCTGCTGTAACCAGTGGAGGCTCAACTTGGCCTTGTGCTTAGGGTCATTGTCGTGCTGGAAAATCCAAGAGCATCCCATGCACAGCTTTCGTGCAGAATAATGCAAATTGTCTGCTAGTATTTTCTGATAACATGCTGCATTCATCTTGCCATCAATTTTCACAAGATTCCCTGTGCCTTTAGAGCTCACACACCCCCAAAACATCATTGAACCACCACCGTGCTTCACAGTGTGGATGATATTCTGTTCACTATAGGCCTTGTTGACCCCTCTCCAAAACATAGCGCTTATGGTTGTGACCATAAAGCTCTATTTTGGTCTCGTCACTCCAAATTACAGTGTGCCAGAAGCTGTGAGGCGTGTCAAGGTGTTGTCGGACATATTGTAACCTGGCTTATTTGTGGCACTGGCGCAGTAAAGGCTTCTTTCTGGTAACTCGACCATGCAGCTCATTTTTATTCAAGTATCGTCGTATTGTGCTCCTTGAAACAACCACACCATCTTTTTCCAGAGCAGCCTGTATTTCTCCTGAGATTACCTGTGGGTTTTTCTTTGTATCCCGAACAATTCTTCAGGCAGTTTTGGCTGAAATCTTTCTTGGTCTACCTGACCTTGGCTTGGTATCAAGAGATCCCTGAATTTTCCACTTCTTAATAAGTGATTGAACAGTACTGACTGGCATTTGCAAGGCTTTGGATATCTTTTTATATAATTTTCCTTGTTACACAGGTCTTTTGACAGTTCTTTTCTACTTCCCATGGCTCAGTATCTAGCCTGCTCAGTGCATCCACATGAGCGCTAACAAACTCATTGACTATTTATACACAGACACTAATTGCAATTTAAAAAGCCACAGGTGTGGGAAATTCACCGTTAATTGCCATTTTCATCTGTGTGTCTCACCTTGTGTGTCTGTAACAAGGCCAAACATTCAAGGGTATGTAAACTTTTGATCAGAGCCATTTGGGTGATTTCTGTTAATGTTATGATTTAAAAAGGAGCCAAACAACTAGGTGATAATAAATGGCTTCATATGATCACTATCCTTAAATAGAAGTAATTTTTTTGCATGATCAGTCATATTTTCAAAATCAATGCCTAAATTTCACAATTTCTGCCAGGGTATGCAAACTTATGAGCACAGCTGTATTTGTGTGATGTGTGTGTGTGTGTGTGTGTGTGTGTGTGTGTGTGTGTAGGCTTCCTTGGACCCTTAAGTTGTCTCTGGGCTGGCTGAGGTGGACAAAAGGTTAACTCTTCAGAGTTTTCAATTACAGAGATGCTAGACTGTGGTTTTCCCTACTAGCTGCTTCTGGTTGTTGTCAAGTTATTTCTCAACATGATGAACCATTGCAGACAGGTATAAAGAATTTGTCTGTTCTGCCCTGAGACTGTACATACACCAAAAGTGCTCTCTTTCTCTCCCTGTCTTGCTCTCACACTCACTTACACTACAGTATATGCGGCGGTGATGTGTGTTTGTATGTGTGTTGTACTTTTAGTACACAAACTGTACTGAGCAATTATTTCTTGAAGACTGTAGAAGCATCCCCACATACACACACGCACATATTCTTTCTATTCTTGATAAAATCAGACATCAGTGTTCCCTTTGTGGAAGGGTTTTTGAGGGGTGGACTGTGTCTTAGGTTCTAGTAACTAGTCCAGTTCAAAGGTCACCATGGCACATTGGTCAGAATGTGGGAACATCAAGAGGAAGGAGATTGTGGATCCAGTTATTTCATTTATTTATATATACACACACACACACACATGCTGACACACACACACACACACGCACATACACATAGCAAATGAAGGTTGGCAGGATTCTGCTGAAGTGGTTGTGATTGTGGCTTATAGTTGGAATAGGTAACGGTTTGTGGTTCTATCTATGAGGGAGATAAAAAATCATTAATAATTATAGTGCCAGGTAAATTAACAGGTGGAAAATTGTCTAAACAGTCATATTGGTCGACATAAGAATATGCCAAACTTAAGGGATACAAAAGGGACCATGCAGAAACCTTTAGCTTGACTTAAGGAATTATTTCAATAAAACAGAGCCGTTCACAAAATACCACTTACATATATCACTGATATTAATAACAAAAAGGCACTCATTCCTTCAAGCACAAGGGAAGGAATAGGAAAAGCCAACCAGGGCATCATAAGGAGTGGTGATTCAGAAGGGGAAACAGACAGTCAAAAGGGTGTGTGACCTGGATCAACTAGGAAGGCAAAACATCTGCAGATTGGCCTTCACAACACTATCCCCTTAATGTAACTCTAATCTTAACCCTAACTTTAACCTCAATAATCTAACCTTAATGTCTATACTTAACATAGCCCTATTGTCTAACCCTAACTCGTAATGTGGGAACTGATTTGTCTGGTTTTACTATCTTTGTGTGGACATCTGTACCCCACATTTACATATAGACCTGGATCACATACACAGGCAAACTCACTCCCTATAATTGTCTACTAGAGTACTTCTGCCAAGTTTTAAAGAAATTTGGTCCTCTCCATTTTCCTGCAATGCTGCTATTATCAACATAGCTAGCCCTCAGGCAGTATTTTCCCTTTGTTCATTTAGTAGAAGCCCCCTGCCGCTGCAAAATTGTTGCTGGCACTCCCCGAAAATTTGATGATGATTGTTATTTTTTGCAGAGACACACTTTTTAAGAGCAAAGTGACAATTTTAGTGTTTCACACTGCGCGAGCTGGGTTTGCGAATGAGAGCCTTGAGCTCTAAGAATAACTTCCTCCTTATCATCTAGGCCTACACTATAATTTTTTTACTGTGCAGAGGCGTACATTTGAGATATAATGTGTCACAGGGCTCCCAGAGAACAGGCAAGCATAGTAGGCTAGTCAAAGACAATGTTGGTTCAGATCGTGCTAGAATCCTGCAAGGTAACTACCCTGGTTTCTACTGCCATTTGTTGGGATAAAATAGTTGTCCTGATAAATACATTTGCCTTGATCAGAAAAGCTGTATTGTTCATGCGGTACTGTTAAGATGATGATTAAAAAAGGGCTGCATATTGTTCAGGTCATAGAGGCAGACAGCAGACAAAACCCAAACCAAATACTAGGCTTGTAGCCCTGGGAGATTTTTTGCCTGCTGTGTATTGTTGGTCTGTGATTAATCAAATGGAGCTGTTAACCTGGGGATTACCTGGGGAATACTTGAACTGTGGTGAATAACATCCTACTATTAACCAGTCAGCATCCAGCAGTCTTTTGTTACCAAGCTGCTGAGATCTCCGCGCATTTCCAACTACGATAGACTGGTGTCAGCTATTTTCAAGAGTGGCTATGACTCTGCGAGCAGCGAATGGTATCAAACCCACTTTGGAAACCTACTGTGTGCCACTTGCTGGTGGCCATATTGGTTATTACGTCCCCACTATGAAGGTGCTGGATTGGTTTTGCAGTGTATACTGCAAGGAGTTTGTAACTCTTTTTATGTCTGTCCAACTCAGACTCCCACAAAGAACCAAAGAACTTGTTTTTTAAAATTAAACAATTAGGCACAAGAGGGTGTGTTAAATGGGCAATATACCAGGGCAAAGAGCTGTTCTGGATTCAGCATTTTGCCATGATAAGTTGGTAATATACAACATACACCTGAAATGTCTTATTGCCATTATATGACATTTTCCAATGCAGTTTGAATAGTAATAAGTTATGAGATGTATACCTGTGGTATACTATCTCATTGCTTTCAGCCAATCAGCATTCAGGATTCAGAAATGGCTCTTGAAAAAAGAGATTAAATTAAACTGCCTTCGATTGTCAGATGAGTTTACTTAACTGTTTTCTAAAGAACAATCCAAAGTACCAGGATAAGGCCCAAAATGGGCCCTGGGAAAGTCAGATAGAGAAGAGTTATGAGAAAAACCGTCTTATTCTTAAGTGCTGACAGTGAATGGTTTGCAGTTGGGGAACAACTGTATACATAACCCATGGTAATGTACGAATTGTAATTGGAATAATGCCAAAATGCTCTCAAGAAGCCGGATGATTTTAGAATGTTGGTTTCTCTATACATAGAATAGAATAGCCTTATAAGTGTAGTCAGGATCAACTATACAAATGGATAGAAAAATACCCACTTCCTATTTTTATACAGTGTTAGAAATCAGCCGTTTCGTATAGTGGTTGAAATAATGTTTGCGTACCCGGTTGTCAAGGGAGAGAGTAATTCAATTATTTATTGCAGCATTAGATAGTCTTTTGTTCATGATGGTACAGACTCGATACTTGATCTTACAAACTCGAGCTCATCTCACTCAATCTCAAAGAAACTTCCAGTTGTCCTCACCTTTATAGACATCCCAAACTGAATACACATACCAGTTCTGTAAGCCCATTGGCTAATTACTATGGTGCTATGAATGAACGTGACTTCCTGTGTATGGATAAACAGATGGTCTTTTGTTATCTTAACATAAACAAGCATACATTCATATACTTCAACAACAATACAAATAGTACTTCGAACTAGTTATGTAAAGACAAAATGCTGCAGTTGGCCTGGAAACACAAGCTTTGTCTACCCACTCACCATCGCCGCCTGTCCGCTCCCTACTCAAATTAATTTGCCACTCCTGCAAAACATTCCTAGGGGAAATACTGCCTCAGGAGTGGTTTTCTTGGGTGACTTTGTCTTTTACTAATTAATGAGACCTACACAATCAGTTACCCAACCTAGAGTGGCTTAGTTCAAAGACATAGACATGACCAAACCAACCTGTCTTCCTATGTGGTGTAGAAAGTGGACTCCGCTTGACTTCAGGCTGTTTGAGGCATGAACAAGTTGAACAGATATGAATGTTTTGTACGCATAAAGATCTGCTACACCACCACATCAAATACAGTAAACAAGGTGCACAATGGAAGAGTGTGCGCATGAGCATGTATGTGTGTCTGTGTGTGTTTGTTCTTGGTCTTACAGATCAGGGAACAAATCAGTCTCCACAAAGTTTTTAAGCTGGTTCCCACAAAGAAAATGGCTATTTTCGGCTCTATTGATATGTTTAGGGTAAAACGTACTAGTGTTTTTAGTGTTCAATTAGGGTTTGTTTTAGCTTTGGGCTTTAAGTGTTAGGTTGGGGGTTTGAGATGATTATGGTTAGGTTAGGTTTAGGCATACATGTTATTGTGGTTAGGGTTAGCGGGTAGGGAGAATAGGGAATTGTGTTTCTGGTCCCCAATAAAAAAACAGAAGCGTGTGATTGTGTGTATGATTTTTTTTGCTATTACCAGAGGAGCTATTCAGATGGTGGGAAAGTTAATATTTGTCTGGCTTCATTAAGTCTTTATCTGAGTGTATTCCAATACTCCTTGTAAACACTTCTTGGAATAGTGTCTAAGCTTCCTCCCGGTTTCCCACTCCCCCTTATCACAAAGCCACTCTGTAATTATATGCATAAATAACTGTGTGTGTGTATATATGTGTGTGTGTATATGTGTGTGTCTATTTGATTCAGGGCAATGCCACACATTCAATATTTAGGGCTGTTCATTTATCACACACTCAAGAGTCCACACTTCTGTGACTTGAAGAAGTGGCTTTCAGAGGGACCGAAGATGGTGGTAAATCGGGTTCAACCAGGGAGTGTATCTCTCCCTCTTCTCCCTCGACCCACACTGTGTGGAAGTCTGCTGTCCCTCTGTCTATGGATGGTAGAGAAGGGGATGTGGTATTCAGGAGGTGCATATTACAGATGGATGGGGGGCTGACAGGCGGGAGGGGGGTGGTCACTTATTATAGAGCAAACAAAAGGACCAGTGTTCTCTCTCTCTATCTCTCAACCTATGTCTCTTTCTCTTTCTGTCTTTCTCAGGGGTGTGCCGAGAACTAGGTTAAAAGGAATATCATTATGGATAAGAGCATTTTGACACATACATTTATTTAATCTCATATCCATGATCTGATAATTCCGCATTCACACTTTGTGGAATGCTTTGAAACTGTTAAAGCTATGATGGAGCAAGTCATATGCCATCAATAAAAGGGACATACAGTGGCTCTCAAAAGTATTCACCCACTTGGGACGTTTCCACATTTTATTGTGTTTTTTTTTGTGTTGCAGCATCAAGTCAGAATGGATTTAATTAGGAGTTTTTCCACAAAAAAGGCCTTAATGAAAAAGTGAAAAATAAAATGTACCAATTGTTCTAAATAGATTAGAAATACATAACATATAGATATTTATTGTGGATGTATTCCCTCTTTATTCAATATTTGGTAGATGCAATTTTAGCCATGAGTCTCTACCAGCTTTGCACAATTTTCAACTCTTTCCAGATATTCTGAATTGGATAGAGGTCCGGGCTTTCATTGGGCCACACCGGGAGATTGATCTTTTTGTTTTTAAGCCACTTTAGTCTGGCATGGGCTGTATGTTTTGAGTCATTGTCTTGCTAGAAGGTCTCTTGGGGACTTCAATAGGTTTTCTTCCATGAAATCTCTGTACTTTGCTGGATCCATTTTGCCCTCTATCATCACAACATTTCCAGACCCTCCACACAGAGAAGCATCCCCATAGCATGATGTTGACAACACCATGCTTCACGGTAGGGATGTTATTCTCAGGATGATGATAGGTGTTAGGCTTCCACCAAACTTAGCTCCATGAGATCCCACATGCCTTCTGACAAACTTGAGCAAAGTTTTTTTCAATAATGGCTTAAATTTTGACGCAATGGCATGTGGGTTATGTGTCGGTTATCCAATGTCCAAGTCAATACATTTAATTCCGTTTGCCGGACCTTTTCGTAGTTTTTCTGACTAAACTAGGAATTTGTTCACATGATTATATAGGCCTACCACGTTATTTAACCCATTTATTTATTATGATTTATTCACATTTATTAAAAAGCACAATATTTTCTTGAATGTTTCATTCTTGAAACATATCCTAGTGAGTATGAATGATTTAGAACAGTTGATGTACATGACAGTTGTACATCAACTGTGTGATACATGACACATGACCTCATGTATCAACTCTGTGATACATGACCAAGATGGCAGCGCGTGTGCATCACGTGGCTCAATGTCTACCCAATTGTTGCAAATTAGCAGTCATTTACTTAATAGTTCTTAGCTTATTCACTCAGTACAGCCTTGCATACACTTTGTAGTCGACAAGAACTGCTGGACATCGGAGCTGGTGGAACTGGATTTGGACCCGTTTTAGATTAATTCCAAATAGTAAATGAATTAATGTAACAAATGAATTTAATATATAAAGAGAGTATTACAATTACAGTGCAAGTATCAAAGATAGAAAGTTCTCTGGATATAGAAGATGCAGACAGCAGGAAAGTTAAATGCAAGAGAGCTTCTTCAAACCCTCGCTCTGGTTATATCCTAAAACTCAAGTAGTGGCGGTTGGTTAACTGACCTAAGGAAAACAAAACCAGTCCTGTAGAATAGACCCCAATCACTGGGGCTCTTCCTATGACACAGGGGTGTTATCTCAAGGATCATGCAAGCTAGGCAATTAAAAGCAACCCTTTTGTCTCTGCATTCGCTCCTAACAGAAACATCTGTTAACCATACACGTTCCAATGACAGCCTACTAGAATAGAAATTAAGTACATAGGTATACATGTCTATAATAAATAATGGAGAATCAGTGAATGTGTAAATAGACATAGAATTGACATTTTTCGGTTCCTTCAGAGCACAATGCACAGGAAGAGTTTTTGATAACTTTCACCTCCCACCGGAGATTGTGAGGACGCCCCGGGAGACATTACTCGCATTGCCGTCTGGTGGTGCCCAGTGGCGGTGTCGAAATCGTAATACAAAGGCATGGGAAGCGTGGCGGTATCCGGGCTAGGCTAATACTAGCCCCCCATCGGTCTTCACTACCTAGCCTTTTCCTCGCTAACGTACGGTCACTGGTGAACAAGATGGACGAAATACGACTGAGAGTCATCTCACAAAAATGGCTAATGGATTGCAGCGTCATGATTTTCATGGAAACGTTGCTTAACAACAGACCCGACAATGTAATTGAGCCGACATGTCTTCAGAGCAGATCGGACTGAAATGGATTCTGGTAAGCTTGGAGGTGGTGGACTGTGCATTTATGTAAACAAAACATGGTGTACAAACACTAACTTCACCGGGAGTCACTGCTTTACCAATCTGGAATACCTGCTGATTAGATGCAGGCCTTTTTACTTACTTGCTCGGGTTTTATACATCTATTGTTGCTACATACCCCCGGATGCTAATGCTAAGCTAGCAATGAAAGAACTGCAGGCTGCCATTAGCAAACAACAGACAGTGCACCCAGATGGTGTTTTGGTGATTGCAGGGGTTTCAATCATTCAAATCTGAAAACAGTTTTTCCCAAATTCCACCAAAATGTCTCCTGCCCCATCAGAGGAGACAATACACTAGACCATGTGTACACAAACGTGTGAAACCATCATTGAGGACAGTTAAAGTGTGGCCAGAAGGGTCAGACTCACTTCTACAGCACCAGTTTTCTACACACAAGACAGGAGCTTGTTTGCCACTCAAGCCACCCTTGACTCGCATACGGACATTGAAACATATGCTTCCTCCGTTCTGGATTACATCAACATCTGCACCAACAATGTCTCCACCCATAAACTAATAAAGACCTTCCCCAACCAGAAGTCGTGGATGAACAGAGAGGTCCGACAACTGCTTAAGGCATGTGACGCCTCTTTCTGATCTGGTGACGTGGAGGCCTACAGCTTATCCAGGGCCAATCTGAAAAGGGGCATCAAGATGGCTAAAAAATGACCATAAACTGCGGATCAAGGAACACTTCTGGTTGCACTCACACCTACAATCATGAAGTGCTTCGAAAAACTAGTTCTGGCCCACCTTAAGTCCTGCCTCTCCCAACACTGGATCCCTACCAGTTTGTCTACCGGTCGAATAGGACTACAGAGGACACCATCTCCACGGCTTTACAATCTACCCTGACCCACCTGGACAAACCCAACACCTATGTGAGAATGCTATTCATAGACTTCAGCTCAGCATTCAACACAGTCATCCCCTCTAGGGTGGTCAACAAACTCCATGATCTGGGGATCAGCCCCTCTCTCTGTAACCGGACTTTGGACCTCCTAAACAACAGACCCCAATCTGTCAGGTTAGACAACCTCACCTCCTCCACCCTGATCCTGAACACTGGTATTCCATAAGGCTGTGTGCTGAGCCCTCTCGTGTACTCTCTCTTCACCCACGACTGCGTTCCTGTACACAGTTCCAACACCATCGTCAAGTTCGCAGACGACACCGCGGTGGTAGGCCTGATTAGTGACAACGACGAGTCAGCCTACATGGAAGAGGTCATGCGCCTGGCGGCATGTTGCGCTGACAACAACCTGGCCCTCAACGCAAAGAAAACCACGGAGCTCATTAAGGATTACAGGAAGTGTGCAGGCTGCAACCACGCCCCAGTCCTCATCGATGGTGCTGAGGTAGAGCGTGTGTCCAGCTTCAAATTCCTGGGTGTCCACATCTCCGAGGACTTCTGCTGGACCCTCAAGACCTCAGCCCTGGTCAAAAAGGCACAACAGCGCCTATACTTTCTGAGGAGGCTGAAGAAGGCCCGCCTGTCCACCAAGATCCTTGTGAACTTTTACCGGTGCACTATCGAGAGCATTCTGACAAACTCCGCCACCGTGTAGTTGAGCAGCTGCTCCATAGCCTACCGGAAGGCCCTGCAACGGGTGGTGAAAACCGCCCAGCACATCACTGGTGCCCAGCTTCCTGCCAACGCAGACCTCTAGCGGAAGCGGTGTCTGTGCAGGGCACGCGGGATCATCAGGGACCCTTCACACCCATGCCTCAACTGTTTGCCCTCCTACCATCAGGTTCTTTCCATCTCTCGTAACCCTGTGACCCAGAGAACTCTGTGAAATCTGTGACCCATCACCCCCCCCCCTCGCTTCTTAGGGACCTTGTTGCACTACTCCCTTGTACTACTCTGACACTGCCTTGCCCTGCCTGATAATGGAAGTTTTCAGTTGTTAAAGATACATGTCTACCTCAGGAACCTCACCGCTGCTATCCCTGCATTTCAGTTGCACATACACCTTGTACATTCAATTAGCCTCTTTGGACATTTAGAATTGCCATTGTGTTTGCATTCTTCCAGTTGTTACACACGCATTTCTACATTGGGACCTCATTGCTGCTATCTCTGCGTCTTGGGTGCAGATGCTACCTTAATACATCACTCCTTCATTTGCCTCATTTCCACATCTTGAAACCATTTTGAAATTGCCATTTGTACCCGAACAACTATTATCCCACTTGTAACATACACTATACCTAATACTGTAACATTTCTGCCCCCTCTATTTGCCTTATTGCACATTTAGTATTGCCATTTGTACTGCATTTGCCTCATCTACACATTCCACTGGTAATATACATATACTTAATATTTGTAAATACTTGTGAATTTGTACTTCTGGTTAGATGCTAACTGCATTTCGTTGTACTGTACTTGTGCTGTTCAATGACAATAAAGTAGAATCTAATGTAATCTAATGTACGCTGCTATAGTAACCTTAATACGGAAGTTCTACTTTTCAAACACAACATGTCACGTTAACAAGAGAGTGAATTTGTTTTGGTCGGGGCCGAGGGGAAATGTGTAAAAAGCTGGGGTCAAGCGTCTTGCTCAGTTTTGTGCCAGCAGCGTCCCCTCCAGATCCACACTGGCAGTGTCAAAAATGTGTTGACTTATGCATTCATGTATTTACGCATAGGTAATATGCATTTGCGTGCATATGGGACGCAGATCTTAAGAGATTGCACTGAGTATTCACAGCTTAGCCAGGGAAGACTGTAACTCCTTCAGAGTTGCCTTAGTCCTCTTGACAAGTGCCCTTATTGCCCAGATACTCAGTTTTTGAGGACAGCCTGTTCTAGACAGATTCACAGTTGTGCCATATTCACTAAATTTCCACTAGATTTTCCATACCCCTGATTGGTGCATTTGAAAGCCTCATTCTGTAAGCAAGCAGCAGCAAGCTGGCCTAGTGGACACGAGTATACATGTATGGATACGATTATGGTTATGAGTATGATGA
Organism: Esox masquinongy; assembly: GCA_016801175.1. Classification (NCBI taxonomy): domain Eukaryota; kingdom Metazoa; phylum Chordata; class Actinopteri; order Esociformes; family Esocidae; genus Esox; species Esox masquinongy. The sequence goes on along the minus strand of JACXGI010000712.1, from coordinate 102,098 downwards.
GATCAGTTCACCCCTAGTCTCTCGATATTGCTGCCTGTCTGTTGAGTGCAATAAGGAGACAGTCGTAGATGAGGCTCCGTAGTGGTTTTATAGTGACATACAAAAGTTTGGACCACTTACCCATGGGTATTTATATACACTGATGAGCCAAAACATAATGACCACCTGCCTAATATGCTGTTAGACCTCCATATGCCGCCATAACAATGGTCCAGCACATCCCACAGATGTTCAATCAGATTGAGATCTGAGGAATTTGGAGGCCAGGGAAACACCTTGATGCTCTTCATCATGTTCCTCAAACCATTCCTGAACTAAGTGGGCAGTGTGGCAGGGCGCATTATATTGCTGAAAGGAAGCCACTGCCATCAGGGAATACCATTGCCATTAAGGGTGTACCTGGTCTGCAACAATGTTTAGGTGGCATGTGTCAAATTGACATCCACATGAATGCCTGGACCCAGGGTTTCCCATCGGAACACCATTCCAAGATCCAGTTCTGTCGCTCGTTTGCCCATTGTAGGCGCTTTCGACGGTGGCCACAGGGGTCATCATGGGCACTCCAGTCTGCGAAAACACAGTCCCATACATAGCAGGGTACGTTGCACTGTGTGTTGTGACACATTCCTCTCGTAACCATCATTAACATTTCTGTGACTTGTGCCACAGTAGACCTTCTGTCAGTTCGGACCAGAGGGATAGCCTTCGTTGCCCTCATGCATCGATGAGTCTTGGGTGCCCAACACCCTGTTGCCGGGTTGTGGTTTATCCCTCCTCGACCACTGTCGGTAGGTACTCACAACTGCTGACCGGCAACACCCCACAAGCTTTGACGTTTCAGAGATGCTGTGACCAGTCGTCTGGCCATAACAGTTTGGCCCTTGTCGAAGTCGCTTAGGTCTTTACTCCTGCCCATTTCTGCTGCATCCAACACATTGACTACGAGAACTGATTGTTCACTTGCCATCTAATCTACCCAGACCTTGTCATGTGCCCTTGTTAGGAGATGATCAATGTTATTCACTCCCCAATGAGTGGTCGTAATGTTTTGGCTCATCAGTGTATATATACAAATAAACACTTACAACCCAAATAAACGGCTTTAGTTCGACTTTCAGATGACTACGTTTTTTGCAGAGTACTGTACATGGCATCAGAACCCCATCAACCCTCACCCAGTGGCCCCCCACCCCAGGCTTGGGAGCACGCAGGGGTCCCTCTGAAGCTAATGCACAGTCACCTGCCTATTTCCAGCCTCTGTTTCACAGACTGTGTGTGTTTTTTTAAAGCTGCATTCCTGAGCTTGCTGAGCCGTAGCCGGGTGATTAATAGTAACTAGCTGATTGTTTAACTACTGAATTCCTGAGGCCTATTTGTCTCTGCTCCTGCATATGTAGTACTGACTAGCCGACCAGAACACACAATAACACCAGACAAGCATGTTGTCTCTAGTGTGCATACATGTGGTGAGGAGGCTAATGAAACCCAACCCAAACACTGGCAATGTCACAGGAACGAGTGGAAAGATGATGTGGCAGAATGATAATGAAACTACTCATTGACCCCCAGCAAAATATGCCTGCCTATAGGTGATTATTTGTATGTGTATTTCACACAACATTGGGATAAATATCTGTATATAATGCTTGCATGTATGTCAACCCCAATATATGTTTATATTATGGTAACCTATCAACTGCATTACAGCTAGAAACCAGTACTTCACCCACAACTGATTGCTGTGTGCTATTTATTTATGTATTTCTATATTTAAATAAGCTACCAGCTTAAATGAGTGGTAGAATTGAGCAGCTACTTTTAACCTTTACATAACCTTTTCTTAATGTCATACAGTGTAAACCAGCAAATATATACAAATCGGACTTGAGTAACCACATTGTGGACCTGTTACAATAAATAAATCATGAAGGATTTGGCAAATATCCACTTTGTTAAATCAGATATTTTGACTGTGTTCGAATGACAGCCTACTTCTATCCTGCATGGTTTGCATTCCATTGAGCTCTTTACCACATTTATACAAGTATGTTGTTTCTTCATGCAGTTCTGTGTTTCAGACATTAATGTGTGTGCATGTATGGGCACCTAAGCAGACAGAAGGCATTCAGGTGGAATAATGGAAATTCATTGTGTGAGGGATCTGCAGGTTACACCAGGAATTCAGGACAGTGAAATACTATACACCTCCCTCTCTGTCCTTCCACCTGCTCTGTCTCTCTCTCTCTCTCTCTCTCTCTTCATTCCTGCCTCTCTATTTTCTCTCCCCATTCCATTTCCTATTGAATGGGACTTTATTTTGCTTGACGAGTCAATCTGAAATCTATCGTTCATCACTACATATTTCAGCCAGAGACCCTTTCCATTGCAGTCGTTTAGGTGGTAAGAAAGCATGTTGCTTGCAACATTTCACATATTTTGCTGCAATGATTTCAGACTGCAGTGTTTCACCTAACCAATAAAAGAGGCGTATCAAAATTGGATTTGTTTTTGAAATGTTTGAAGTCCTTGTAATCTGGGGGAAATATGTGTCTCTTATCAGTCTACATTTGCCAGGAGGTTAGGGAGTGTACAGCAGTTCAATTTCCACCTGAGTTTGTGGACAGTGGATGTAGCCAGTCTTCTCTCAAGAGCAAGGTCTGCCTACAGTATGTTTGGCTGTCTTAAGCAAGTCTCTGCTCTTTAAGTCTGCATATTGTCTATTTCTGTACTCTGTTTATCAATCAGTCACAGTGTTCAGAATATCAGTGTTCAGACTATCTTTCTCTCACACTCTCCCTCACTTCATCCTCTCCACACACCTACTCTCATCACAGGCAATAAAAAACACTGTGATTAACAGGGCTTTAATTTGCTTGATGAGTCAATCTGACATGGCCCTCTGCACTGTCGTTCATCACTACATATTTCAGTCTGAGACTCCTTTGGCAGTTGTTTAGGTGATGTCAAAATGAAGAGTTATGTACAAAGTAATCGGCGATTTGATCATCTCTAACCAAGGCAACAATTCTGGGGAGGAAGAACATTTTTGTTAATGTTTCCATAATGTTCCCCTGATGTTTGAGTTTCCAGTTTTTTTTTACTCATCGAAACAGTCTGTGTTAGCTAAAACCTTTTTTGGCATTAGATCTAATAAATAAACAGATAAGTATAGGTTTCATTTACTTGGGTGTTTGTGCTTCTCTGGTAGCCCTTTTCTTATTGCGACATTTCTGCTATTATTTCAAACTGCAATGTTTCACCTAACCAATAATGGAGCTTATCAGTATTTCATTTGTTTTCCAGATGTCTCTTATCAGTTTACATTTGGCAGGAGGTTAGGAAGTGCAATTCAATTTCCACCTCATTTAGTGGGTAGTGGATGCAGCCAGTCTTCTCTCAAGAGCAAGGACTGCCTATGTCTGCCTCTCATAACCAAGTCTATGGTCTCTGAGTCTGCATATTGTCTATTTCTCTCCTCTGTTCTCAATCAGTCACAGTGTTCAGACTATTTTTCTCTCACACTCTTTCGGCTTCATCCTCTTCACACACCTTCTCTCGTCACAGGCGATAAATGACACTGAGATTAACGGGGCTCTCGTAGAGTCAAGAGTCCTGGTAAAGTATCCCAGTGATCAAGCAATTGCCAGCCTCATCTAGCCCTGTCCTCACTGCCAGGAGGGACGTAAAGCTGACAGCTCTGCGTTATGGCTGCTCGGATTCAGAACTTGCATTCCCGCCTCTGTATCCTGGCGATGTGTTGCTGTGGACTCTGCAGGCAGTTTTTTTTTTTATGGTGACCTGTTCTCCATTGCTCATCACTGCAGTAAAACACCCGGGAGGACTCATCATTTTTAATATTTGATATTGAATCAGTGTGTTTGGGTACTTGAGTCCATGTCTGTAAACACAGTCCAAATAATCGATAATCTATCATCCCTTTGTGTACATTACAGCTTAACAGTTTCTGCCCTGGTACCTGAAGCGTGTTAATATTTCCAGAGAGGTCCAGAAGAGCCGAGCGAGGGATTGTTAATGGTTTACTTCTTCGGTGAGGATTCTCACAGGTCTTCTGAGTCTCCCAACCATTCAATCAAGCAGCCATCTGCTGATAGCTGCCTGTGTGTTTGTCCTTGGCCAGCGATATACAGCTGTGTGTGTGAGTGTGTGTGTCAATGGGGTGCACCATAATGTGTAATGTATTAGTGTGGAGGGAAGTGGAACTCATCACAGATTAACTTAATTAACTCCATCTGTAGAACTTCAGAGGCAAGGTGAGAAAAAGTATAAAGCCTTCAATAACACATCTGTCTCTCTATATGTCTTTCTCTATTGCTCTGTGTTTCTCACTCTTTCTTTCTGTCTCTTCCCTTCAGGGCCCATGCCATGCCCCCATAGCAGCTCCTGGCCTCAGGCTGGCCCAGAGTGAGTGCAGGTCAAACCGCGTCTAAACAGGTCAGACATTGGACCAGACCAGGCTGAGGTGGGCCCAAGCAGGCCATAGTGAAGCGGAGCCACCATGCACCAGCTGTTTAGCCTGGTACTGGGCCAAAGGGACCTGTCCCGGGCCGGAGACCTCTTTTCCCTGGATGACTCGGAGATAGAAGACTGTCTCTCACAGGCCCTGGAGGAGATCAAGACCATCTCCTGTTCGCCTGTTAGTACACAGACACACATATATGTACACTCACAAATAGATGATTGTCTCTTTTAAGCACTAGGGGACATCAAAGCTATCTATTGCTCTCCTGTCAGTTGACTAGGCATGCTCACAAAACATGCACATGCGCGCAGCCGCTTCCAAACACACACATGCACACACACACAGCCACACGAAACACAACTCGGAGCGCACACTACCATTGGGTTTATTGCTGTTGAGCCGTTGTGCCTGTCAGAATGAAATGATGCACATCCCTCTGGGGCCCACACGTCCTTATTCCCCATGCAACACCATCAGTATAGTCACGTCCTTATTCCCCATGCAACACCGTCAGTATAGTCATGTCCTTATTCCCCATGCAACACCATCAGTATAGTCACGTCCTTATTCCCCATGCAACACCATCAGTATAGTCACGTCCTTATTCCCCATGCAACACCATCAGTATAGTCACGTCCTTATTCCCCATGCAACACCATCAGTATAGTCACGTCCTTATTCCCCATGCAACACCATCAGTATAGTCATGTCCTTATTCCCCATGCAACACCATCAGTATAGTCATGTCCTTATTCCCCATGCAACACCATCAGTATAGTCATTGTTACAACTTCAACTGCAGTCTGCCGCAGAATGTAACCCACCTAACTAGTTTCAATGTCTGAAAAGTTCCACCTCAACACGGACTGTCGTGTTTTCGTTATATCATCTGAGAGCCAAGGTAAAGGTGAAAGGCATTACAGCTGTGAGGTTTGCATTTTTCCCAAGCTAGCTGTCGAGGTCAACTGCAGTTTGTAATGACGTTGAAAACAAACATCCATTTTCCTTGTCATTCCTTGATACTGATTGGTTGATCCGGACTTGTCCCTCCCCCTCTGGTTGCAGGACTACCTGACCAATGACAATGACCAGGCGGTGGTGGAGATCTGCATCACACGCATCACAACGGCGATCAGGGAGACGCGGTCCATCGAGCGCCACGGGGGGGCCTTGGTGGGTCTGTGGGAGTCCTGTCTGGAACACAACCTCACACCCCAGGGCAAAGACGAAGACACGCCTCACGCCAAGATAGCCTCCGACATCACCAGCTGTATACTTCAGGTACACACAAACACTTACAGAGTTGATGTTCCTAGTTAAAATACACCTTCATCTGTGACCTGTGTAGACATTCCTACTGTACCCTTCAGCAAGCCGTACGTGTCGCAAGATTCACAGACACAACTGACCTGGTGGTGGCTACATTCAGCTCTTCCCTACATTACAAGAGGCTTATGTACAATACATGTAAAATATTTTGAAAAACATGCATTTGGACTGCACGGACGGCACCTTTGTAGGGGAGGACGGGTCTATTGTAATACCTGGAATGGAATAAATGAAATGTCAACAATCATCACACACTGATTCTAGTTCATGGGTTTGACAGGCGTCAAAGTGAACTGTCCTCCCCTTACCAGCCTCCTGTGCTGTAATGGCAGTCGGAACATCCCACTAGGCCAGGGGTGGGCAATATTTTTCACTGGGGGGCCACACTGAAAATGCCAGAGTGCATCGTGGGCCAGATTACTTTTTTAACCAACATGCCTAAAAAACACACAACATAGCTAACTCTGTTAACTTGCATATTATATTTATGTATATTTATTTTCCATGCAACACTGTTTTCATAATCAAACTTAATTTACTTTAACATTGTTTTTTTAATTATTTTCTGTTAACAACAGTTATTACGGCAGGCAAAGGCCTAAAAAATCCCTTTTTAGGGTTATTACTCAACAGAAATGTTGCAACACATATTTGCCTTAAAACTTAACTTTCAACTCAACAGAGTAAGTTTATTACATAAGGTATAGTGTATAACAGTTATATAGGTATAATAGTTATTAGGGCAGCCATAAGTCTATGAAATCACTTCTGAAGATTTTCACTTAAAGCAAATGTTGGTATAATTGCCGTCGTCTAACTTCATACAGTATATTTTTTTGTACTACGTGCTTTTAACGACAGCTATTTCAGCAGACCCAAGAAATCAACTTTTAGGGCTACTCACTCAATATGAACAGGAGATCCTCGTATGGACGTTGACAAGTGAGGTGAAGTCAGGAGTCATTTCTGTTGAAGCAGTGTGCGGTACTGTTGAAGCAGTGTGCGGTACAGTTGATCATCAGCCTCATCAGTGAGGCTGCATCTGCGCTTGTACTTGTTGAATTGTAGCATCGGGTGACAGTTTTTGTGTTTCTCCGCATGCAAGCTCTGGAAGTGCCTCTGCAAATTGTACTCTTTAAAAACTGCGACGTTAGCTTAACATATTAAGCAAGTACCTTGTTTCAACTTAAAGGTATTTTAAACAGACAGTATGGTACTGCTGTACTTATTACTGGGAGTGCCACGGGATTTTTAATTTGAAAATAAATAAATATGCAGCGGTAAATAAACTAACGTAATCTGCGGACCTCGTCAGGTATTTTTTATTTTGTATTATTTTAAAAGTTTTGGAGGTATCGCGGGCCGGATAGAATTACTCAACGGGCCGGATCCGGCCCGGAGGCCTTATCTTGCCCAGGTCTGCACTAGGCTGTCAGTGGGAGTAACCTTCCAGGTTTATAGATAAAGGAACCCGGACCTGCTGTGAACTCAGTAGGAAAGGACCTAATACCAAGCTAATGAGGCTAGCACAGGAGGGAATGTCAAGCAGGCAATCACACACACAACTGCATGTGGCACACACACACACACACACACACACAGATCCAGTAGTGCGGCTGACATTTTTCTGACAGCTCTGACCGGAACTACAGCCTTTGATATAACACTCCTTTAGTTTGGGAGTTAAGTCCCAGAAGCACACAAACTGCCCCAGACTCAACCACACACAGATGCACACTCAGACTGTGAAACACAAAACACAGATTCACAAACACAAACGCAGACATAAACATGGAGATGTAGACACAAAAACACACAAATGGGCCAAACACCTTAAATGGGGCAGCTGCATAGTCAGTGCCTCATCATTGGGAGACCAGGGTTCGAATCTAGCTCTCAGTATAGCCCAGAGGTCTGACAGATGGCGGTGCAATTGGCTAGCATCTTCTGGGGATTGGGGGATTAGTAAACAAGTTGGATTGCCCTGCCTGTGAGCTCAATCAACCTATTCCAGAGAATGTGTTCCTTTCTGCTTGTGGGGATTACAGTCAAGATATTCTGGTTGAGCAAGCATTGTGAATAAGAAGCAGAACGGCATCGCATTTGGAAACATACTGAATCTTGACGTTCAATTTCTTGAATGGTAAGAAGAGTAGATAAGGGTTGTACAAATGCCTTTTTTGACGGGAAACATATTTTTTGAGTAGGTTTCCTATGAGCATCTAAGGATGTCGTGAAGTAAATATCCCATTACTTATATGTAAGGCCCTGCTTGGACTGCATAGAAATTGTGAAACTAGCCAAACACCGTAATAATATAAGTTATTTCATATTAACACGCTTTACCTACAAGCTCTGCAGTCACAGTAAGTTACATACATACTGTGTACAGCAGTGCAGCATACAGTAGCCCTTGTGGTCATGTGACTTTAACACTGCAGCGTAGAACATTCATTCTTGTCATATGATTTTTTATTCTAAGCGGGAGCGCTGTACACGAAATTAACACAATCAAAAAATGGATGTCTCAAAAAAAGTAAAAAATGTGTCTGCAGTCGAGCATGCAAAGCAATATCCAACAGGAGTCTTCATAGCCACGGAGGTAAGCTCTTCTGTACCTCCTGTAACGTTACTGTAGATCACTACAGAAAATCATCTGTACACTTTGTTCACTTTGTATTAATTTTGTGCATAGTCTGTGAAAAATGATATTTAACCCGCGAACATGCCGTGATTTTTGTAAAAAAAGCAGCGATTTTCTCAAGGCCCTACTTATAAGGATACACTTCTTATGTTGTGATTTAAACTACAGCTACAGTTTTTCCTTGCACGTAAACACTGATGAGCCACAACAGTATGACCACTTACAGATGAAGTGAATAATGTTGATTATCTCCTAACGAAAACACATGTCAAGGTCTGGGTAGATTAGATGGTAAGTGAATAATCAGTTTTCGCAGTCAATGTGTTGGATGCAGGAGAAATGGGCAGGAGTAAAGAGCGACTTTGACAAGGGCCAAATTGTTATGGCCAGACAACTAGGTCAGAGCATCTCTGAAACGGCAAAGCTTGTGGGGTGCTCCCAGTCAGCAGTGGTGAGTACCTACCGACAGTGATCTGAGGCGGGACAAACCAGCGACAGGGTGTTGGGCCCCCAAGGCTCATCGATGTGAAAGGGCAATGAAGACTATCCTGTCAGGTCCGAACCGACAGAAGGTCTACTGTGGCACAACACCGAAAATTTTAACGATATTTACGGGAGGAATGTTTCACAATCTCACCATGCTGCACATGGGGCTGCGTAGCCGCAGATGGTCAAAGTACCCATGATGACCCCTGTAATTACCGTCGAAAACGCCTACAATGGGCACGCAAGCATCTGAACTGGACGTTGGATCAGTGGAAGAAGGTGGTCTGGCCCGATGAGTCCCGTTTTCTTTTGCATCCCGTGGACGGCCGTGTACGTCTGCACCGTTTATCTAGGGAAGTGACGGCACCAGGATGCACTGAGGGAAGACAACAAGCCGGTGGAGGGAGTGTGATCCTCTACGCAATGTTTTGCTTGGAAACCCTGGGTCCGGGCATTCATTTGGATGTCAATTTTGACACCTGCCACCTACCTAAACATCGTTGCAGACCAGGTACACCCCTTCATGACAATGGTATGCCCTGATGGCAGTGGCCTCTTTCAGCAGGATAATGCGCCCTGCCAAACTACACACATTGTTCGGGAATGGTTTGAGGAACATGATGAAGAGTTCAAGGTGTTGCCCTAGCCTCTTAATTTCCCAGATCTCAATCTGATTGAACATCTGTGGGATGTGCTGGACCAACAAGTCCACTACAATACTTGTTTCCTTCCCACGAGTTGTCCCTGTCCTTATCCAGCTGGCCATGTTTCTGACCTGGTTTAGGTTTTTTAGACTCTGGACACAGCCCACATGAGTTTATTAATTATTCCAATTTGTACTCTTAAAATGTTCACCTGGCACAGCCAGAAGAGGACTGGTCACCCCTCTGGGCCTGGTTCCTGTCTAGGTTTCTTTCTAAATTTCTACCCCTTTTAGGGAGTTTTTCCTAGCCACTGTGCTTCGACACTGTTGTTGCTTGCTCCTTGGGGTTTCAGGCTGGGTGTTTTGTAAAAGCACTTTGTGACAACTGCTGATGTAAAATGGGCTTTATGAATAAATTTGATTGATTGAAATTGATTGATTGATTATAGGACCTGCTGCTAATGTCTTGGTGCCAGATACCACAGGACACCTTCAGGGGTCTTATAGAGTCCATGTCTCGGCAGGTCGGGAATTTGAATTTGATGCTAGCAACACTTTTCAAAAATTTTGTATATTTTAGGAGTTAGAACAAATAATCGAATTGTCGACATTTCTACAAGGATGGCATTTATCAACAAGTTAATCTTATTTTCGAAAGTTACAAAAAAACCTGTAATTCCAATTGATTCACTTGGCGGCAGTAATGAGGGGTTATTTCTTATAGACTAAATAAATCTGGCTAACGGCCAAGTATAGGAAATTATCACGGCTAGGGAAAGCATACCTGTGCATCTCTGCAACATCTGTACTGGTTAAAAGGGTTTTCTCAGCTGCGGGCCTGATAGTCAACAGACTACGTAAGCCTACTCGTCTAATCCCGGAGCACATGGACATGCCAATTTTTCTAAACAAGAATAAATGATCATAATAATGTGGCAACCCTGTGTTCATTTAAAGTGCTCTTCTAAGTTGTTCAGTTATGTTTCATTAGGGGGCAGGGCGTTACAGTTAGGTGGGGCTGTTTTACCGGGTGGGACGTCCCGCAGCGAGGAGGGCATCTTTGGGGACTCGGGGACAGCAGAGGTGTGTCCAGGGGTCTCTGGCCATAGCTTATATAAGGTGGGGTTTTGGCGGCATCTCTCTCTCTTGTGGCTCCACTCCTGTGTGTGACAGAGAACCGTAACGTGTGATACTTGTTTAGCTAGCTACAGATCTAGGAGAGAGTTTGTCAAGTGTCTATGGTGTTAACTGATATTGTTGGACGTAGACAGTGGCCAAACAGCTGTCTTTGTTAGGGTTAATAAATTCTACCCGGTGTTCTTTACCTCTGACTCCGACTCCTGATTTAGCATTCCGGCCAGGGGTGTTACAGTAATATGGACATTGCCTAATGATTCTTTACATTTTTGTTAAGATCTTGCATCTATGGATGCGCTAGCCAGATTTTGTTTTTTGTTTTATTTGTTTTATTTAATTTAATGCAGACTGTAACATAACTCTGTTAGTCTATATATTAAGTGTTGTTTCGTTTGGAAGTTATAGTTTTAAGGGACTGTATATAAAAAATAGCTGGCTAGATGGTCTAATACATTTTGTATTTTGTTGTTATGGCCCAAAAACTTTGACACAAAGACGTTAGCTAATGTAAGGTAATTCATACATATCTCTGTAATAATTTATTACTTGTAATAAATCACTTGTAATAATATACTAACAACTTGATAGGCCTATGCATTAGGTTATTTGCTGCTGTTAAGGCATTTCGAATTCAATGTCTCCCGAGTAAATGTATGTCTAGTTTAATTATTTATACTAAAACTTTATTGAGGTTGTTAACTACATTTTTAATAATTTTAAAGTTATTTCATAGCATATTACCATATACATTCATTTTTTTTCATTTAGTACCTCTCTTTTTGGCACGAGTGGGTTTGGTCGACTATTCGACGACAAATGCTGGGAATTATCGATAGTGAAAATATTTGTCACACACATCCTTAGTATATATTGTGCAGCGTTAATGGTGCCTTTACAGATGTGCAAGTCACCCATGCCATGTGTACTAATGCACCCCCATACCATCTCGAAAGCTGGCTGTTGAACAGTGCGTTGATAACAAGCCTGATGGTCCCTCTCCTATTTAGTCTGGAGGATGATAGTCCATGATTCCCAAAAATAATTAAACATTTTGATTGGTCAGACCACAGGACAGTTTTGCACTTCGCCTCAGTACATGTTAAATGAGCTTGGGCCCAGAGAAGGCGGCGGCGGTTCTGGATATTGTTTATATATGGTTTCTTCTTTGCATGGAGGAGTTTTAATTTGCATTTGTGGATGCAGCGATGCACTGTGTTCACAGACAATGGTTTCCTGAGCCCATGCATTGATTTCCACTACGGAATCTTGTCTGTTTTTAATGCAGTGCCGCCTGAGGGCCCGAAGAACACGGCCATCCAATATTGGTTTTTGGCCTTTTCCATTGCATACAGAAATTTCTCTGGATTCTCTGAATCTTTTAAGATGTTATGTACCGTAGATGATGAGATCCCCAAAATCTTTGCAATTTTGAGAAATGTTTTTCTGAAATTGTTGCACTATTTGCCCATGCAGTCTATCACGGAGTGGTGAACCCCTCTCCATCCTCACTTCTGACAGACCCATCGTCTCTGGAATGATGTTTTAATACCCAATCATGTTACTGACCTGTTGCCAATTTACCTAATTAGTTGTGTAATATTCCACCAGGTTTATTTTTTAGCATCACACAACTTTTCCAGTCATTTTTGTTGCCTCTGTTCCAAGTTTTTTAAAACGTGTTTCTGATATCAAAAAGTGGGCATATATTTTTCAAGAAACAATACAATGCTGTCTTTGTACTCTTTATTATTGAATATAGGGTTTAAATGATCTGCTCATTATTGCATTCTGTTTTTATTTACATTTTTTTACGCAGCGTCCCAACTTTTTTGGAAACAGGGTTGTACTTCTGAACTTAATATTATCCACATAGCATATCTTTGCCAATCATATGCATTTGTCAGATGGGCGCTGCGGTTAGACAGGCAAGTCTTTATTGAAGCCTTTTTGGTACACTAGCATGCGTTGGCAGTGTCGACTGAGTGTCTGCCAAGAGTAGAATTTTGACGCCTAACTTCAACGTGAAATACTTTGAAAATTATTTATTTTTAATGTTCTCTTGTTCAATTTGAGGTCAACTCATTCTTGCGCTGTTGATGTGCGCGACTGTAGGAGAAAGGGTCTATCTATGTTTAAGTAAGCACATTATCCAAGTGAATCAGTTAAACTAGGAAACTGAGCCAAAAGTCAAAGAATATAGATTAGTAGGAAAGAACCATCGGGTCTGCATCATCACACGTACAAAAACAGAAAAACAATAAAGGTCACAGCTGAGTAAACTGTGTCTAATCATTTCACACACATCATTACATTCCAAAAAACAATCATTAGAACAAAAAAAGTAAAGACCAGAACATCTGTGATACAAGGCTGGTGCCCTTGTTATTTGGCTTTAGCTAGTTCTCTCAAACGTTTTATACCCAGAGGCCACTAGATGTCAACTCATACCACTATCGGTCAGCCATGTACACAGAATATCAACTTTACATTACTTTAATGGTCCCTCTAAGCAATACTAATACCTTCAGTGCATTCATTTTCAGACCCCTTTTAATTTTTACCACATTTTGGTGCATTACAGCCCTATTCCAAAATTGATTGAATAGATTTTTTTCACCTTTGGATTGTTGAGTGACCAACTTTTTAGAATTTTTTTCAAATTTATTAAAAACAAACAAAAATATATCCGCAAGCGGAAATGGCGGCGTCCTTTCCTTCCAGGACCACCATGGCACCCATTTATTCTTAATTCATTGTCATTCATTCCCCATTCATTCACCATAGACCCCAATTAATTCCCCATTGCGCCCCATTTATTCCCCATTGACTTCTGTGTTCCCCATAGTCCCCTATTGAATCACCATTGACTCCCATTCATTCCCCATTGACCTCTACTCATTCCCCATTGACATCTATGCATTCCCCATACACACCCATTGATTCACCATTGACTCCCATTTATTTCCCATTGACCTCCATTCATTCCATATTGACCTCAGTGCATTCCCCATTGACTTCTCTGCGTTCCCCATATACTCCCATTGAATCACCATTGACTCCCATTCATTCTCCATTGCCCCCCATTCATTCTCCATGGACTCGCATTCATTCCCCATAGACATCCATTCATTTTCTATGGAGACCCATGCATTTGTTGATTATAGCGCCACCAGCAGGCCAATCAGCTTGAAACGTTGTGGAGGCCTTCCTGCCATATATCTGAACCCATATACTATGTTTGGTTGCTGTAGGCCTCACCATCTTGCATAAATGAGCATTTGAATTGAGACCACGCCCACAATACATTTAATTGGCTTATATCAGCCGTTCTTTTAAAGATATCAAAAATCCTTATACTGAATCTTTAGATACTTGTCCCAAGATGACATATACCGAGCAGCGTTAAGATCGGTGCAGAGCTCTAGTTGAAGAACTTTTTAGGGTTTTAGACAAAATTCAAAATGGCGGAAAATCCAAGATGGAGGACTTCATTGGTTCTTGAGGCCTATTTGCTCCTTAGGTGAAGAGGGACCTCTGGACCAAATTTCAGACTTCTAGGTCATATGGGGTGGAAATGCCAGTGGAGCTTTTGGAGCGACCTAGATTGCTTATTATAGCGCCACCTAGGGTTCAATTGGACCCATAGTCTAATATTATTAAAAATAATAATAAATAATAGGGCTCCTGAACCCCTTTGGGGCAAGGACCCCTAAATATATTTACATATTCAGACCCTTTACTCAGTACTTTGTTGAAGCGCCTTTGCAGCAATTATTTCCTTGAGTCTTCTTGGGTATGACACAAACTACGAGCTGGCACACTTTTTTATTTTGGGAGTTTCGCATTCTTCTCTGCAGATCCTCTCAGATCATCTAACTGTACCAGGTTAGATAGAGAATGTTGCTCTTTAGGTGCCTTTTGGCAAACTCCAAGCGGGCTGCCATCCTTTTACTGAGGAATGTTTTTTGTCTGGAAACTCTACCATCAAGGCCTGCTTGTTAGAGTGCTGCAGAGATGGTTGTCCTCCTGGAATGTTCTTCCAGTTCCACACAGGGGCTCTGGAGCTACTTCAGAGTTACCACTGGGTTTTTGTTTACCATTCTGACCAAGGCTCTTCTCCCCTGATTGCTCAGTTTGGACGGGTGGCCAACTCAAGCAAGAGCGCTGGTGGTTCTAAACTTCCTCCGTTTAAGAATAATGGAGGCTACTGTTGTTGGGGACCTTCCCTAGATCTGTGTCTCAACAAAATTTTGGAGCTTTACGGACAATTCTTCAACCTCATGTCTTGGTTTTTGGGACCTTATATGGATAAGTGTTCCTTTCCAAATGTCCAATGATTGAATTTGCCATAAGTTTGTCTTGTGATGCCACACCTCCAATCTCGTCCGGCCTCCTAGAAGGTCTGGAAACTTACCTATTAATAAAAGTTGCCTCTGTCTCTCAGTGGCAAGATTTCTGTTAGATGTTAGTTTTCAAAAATCCTCCATTCAAAGGCTTGTTGAAGGCGGGCTTAGCGTGGTTTCACTATTCCTTCCAACTGGATAGAACACATTTCCTGAAAGTTTATAGTTCCTACCTTCATTGCAACAGCAGAAAAGAAGCAAAGATGGAGGAAGAACTTTATTCTGTTTTGGAAGAACTGTGCTCAATTCATAACATCGAGTTCAATAAAGCCATTACAACTCCTCTGCTTAATTGCTGTTTTGAAAATTGCTGTTTTCGTTCGGAGTTAAGAATTAGCTTTTTCCCTAAAAGATACTGCTAATTAATTCTACCTCATTTACACGTCTTTCATATTTTAGTAGAAGATTGTGACAGGAGCCACATACCGCTTTAGAAAACCCGTCATTCAGTGTTAACTGTCCTATTATAGCTTCTAATGCGAGTGTGTAGTCCAGTCGCAATAACAATCATTTACCTTGGAAAGGGTTATGTTTGTTTCTCAAAGACTGATATGGTTCAACACAAACGCGACATACATCCACAGATTTCAATTAGGTTTTATTTGGCAATTTTGCTGCCATCTTCACTTAGCTAGCTACTGTTGCACTGAAGGCATTATTCTCATGAGCACCTGTATAAGCCCCTCCCAAGCAATGAATTTGATTGGGTTACCGTGATTTGAGACGTTACTGAGGGGGTGTACGTTCGTCTCGGGGGAGGGGGGCGCAGTGATTAGACATGCCCCCTCATTACAAAATGCACCCTCAGTCATGTCATCCTGGGGGGGGGGGGGGGG
>JACXGI010000712.1:28436-86040 GCA_016801175.1 Esox masquinongy | reverse complement strand
TGATATTTCTGGATTCTTTTACTCATATAAAACATTTCGAAAAAGCTGTTTTTGCTTTGTCATTATGGGGTATTGTGTGTAGATTAATGAGTAAAAATGTCAATTCATTCTATTGTAGAATAAGACTGTAATGTAACGTGGAAAAACTGATGGGGTCTGGATACTTTCCGAATGCACTGCACATATCTCTGATTGAGTGTAAATATACATTAGCATTTACTTGTCTTGTGTATTGTACATACTTTATTAGGGTGGAACTAGACCTTCACAATAAAGCCTTGTAAAATATAAATTGAAAATGGATGAATGAAAAACCATGTCTTTGTCACTAACCAGTATGGACGTAGGTTGTTATTCTAATCACTGTCAATGCAAGGCACTCTGAGAAAAAAGGTTTACACTAAGCAGTGAGTTTATTTAATTTTCAGTGTCTGTATGGGTCCATATTTTCAAGGTAACATGGTTGATTTCACACTTGGGAATTAGCTGTGCACAAACCAAGAAAGAAAGGAAGAAAGAAAGAGGGATAGAGAGAGAATATAGATAGAGGGAGAGGAACAGAGAGAATGCGACAAAGAGAAAAGAGAAAGGGAGATCCTGGATAGCTATGTCTGGTTAGTTAGTGAGCTTGCTGTCCTGGGTTTTAGTCTGATGGCTGAATTCCTGAGAGTCTCTGGATGAGCTCCTTTGATCTGAAAGCAGCCTGATATTTAAGTGACTCACTCTAATAGGATTGTGTACGTGCTATGTGTGTTATGCCCACTCACGTGTGTCTGCATACCCTTAAACAGCTGAGCACTCTCAATATTCATGTAAATACCTTATGTTATTAGTATGTATACTGTGTTTTATTGTTGTTATTTGAATAATTATACACCGATCAGCCATAACATTATGACCGTCTGCCTAATATTGTATAGGTCCCCCTTTTGCCGCCAAAACAGCCCTGACCCGTCAAGGCATGGACTCCACTAGACCTCTGAAGGTGTGTTGTGGTATCTGGCACAAAGACGTTAGCGGCAGATCCTTTAAGTCCTGTAAGTTGCGAGGTGGGGCCTCCATGGATCGGACTTTTTCACCCAGCACATCCCACAAATGCTCGAATGGATTGAGATCTGGGGAATTTGGAGGCCAAGTCAACACCTTGAACTCATTGTTATGTTCCTCAAACCATTCCTGAACCATTTTTGCTTTGTGGCAGGGCGCATTATCCTGCTGAAAGAAGCCAATGCCATCAGGGAATAGCGTTGCCATGAAAGGGTGCACATGGTCTGCAACAATGCTTAGGTAGTTGGTACGTGTCAAAGTAACATCCACATGAATGGCAGGACCCAAGGTTTCCCAGCAGAACATTGCCCAAAGCATCACACTGCCTCCGCCGGCTTGCCTTCTTCCCATAGTGCATCCTGGTGCCATGTGTTCTCCAGGTAAGCGACACACACGTACCCGGCCATCCACGTGATGTAAAAGGAAACGTGATTCATCAGACCAGGCCACCTTCTTCCATTGCTCCGTGGTTCAGTTCTGATGCTCACATGCCCATTGTAGGCGCTTTCAGCAGTGGTACAGGGGTCAGCATGAACACCCTGACTGGTCGGCGGCTACGCAGCTCCATACTCAACAAACTACGATGCACTGTGTGTTCTGACACCTTTCTATCAGTAGCAGCATTAACTTTTTCAGCAATTTGAGCTACAGTAGCTCGTCTGTTGGATTGGACCACACGGGTTAGCCTTCGTTCCCCACGTGCACCAATGAGCCTTGGCCACGGTTCATTGCTTTTCCTTCCTTGGACCACTTTTGATAGGTACTGACCACTGCAGACCGGCAACACCCCGGAAGGGCTGCAGTTTTGGCAAAGCTTAACCCAGTCATCTAGCCATCATATTTTGGCCCTTTTCAAAGTCACTCAGATCCTTATGCTTGCCCATTTTTCCTGCTTCTAAAAAATCAACTTTGAGGACAGAATGTTCACTTGCTGCCTAACATATCCCACCCACTGACAGGTGCCACGATAACAAGATTATCAGTGTTATTCACTTCACCTGTCAGGGGTCATAATGTTATGGCTCTGATCGGTGTATCTATATATATGTATATTAGTCTATAAGTATATGGTTTAGAGAGAGTTCTGGTACATTTAAGTATTTTTTAATACAGGATACATTGAGAAGTACATGCCTTCTCAGATATTCCCATTTACCTTTAGCCCGTTCAGCCGGCAACTGTAACACCATCGTGCCATCACACTTCTGATTCCAGTGCCAGATGAAGGGGGACCACAAAACAGCTATAATGCGATGAACGCGAAGTGTGTGTGTGGTGTGTATGTGTGTGCTGTGTTGGTATATGTGTTTATGTTATGTTTTGATGATTTTGTGCGGAGGGTGGGTGTTTAGGTTGAATGTTGTGTGTGTGCGTGTATTCAATACTAAAAATATTATTACCATTGACGCTACTAATCTTTCATTTGGCTCCTTTGTTTAACAATCTCTGGCTTGGGGGTAGAAGCTGTGCAAAGTCCTGGTGGTTACAGACTGAATGCACTGATATGGCACTCATTGCCTGCCATGCAATTGGATAGAGAATAGTCTGAATTGGTCATTTATTTTTTCAGGGCCTTCCTCTGACACTGTCTGTTGTTGAGGACTTAGAAGACTGGGATTTTGGCCCCTGTGATGAATTAGACGTTCACACAACCCTTGGAGGTGTCTTGCGAAGGAGGGCGGTGCAGTTGTCGTACCATGCAGTGATTCAGCCTGTCAAGATGCTCTGAAGAACTGTTTGAGGATGTTGGGGCCCCATGTGAAATTATTTCTGCCTCCAAAGGGGGAAGGGGCTCTGATGCGCTCTCTTCACAATTGTGTTGTGTGTGTGGATCATGTTAGTTTCTTCTCACCACGCTGCCAGGTCCCTCGTCGCTCGGCTGTCTTATTGCCGTCACTGATCAGACCTACCCCCTCTGTGTTGTCAACTAACTTGATTATGGTGTTGGAGTCGCTTGCAACCATTTCTACATGTGTGTATTTGTTTGTGCGAGAATGTGAGTGTGTGAGTGAGTGTGTGTGTAAATTATTTATGTCACCAGTGAGAGGAGTAAGACTTTGAAGTCCCGAATAGCTTGTCTGCACTGCCACCTTCTGGATATGCAGAAGTATGACACTTCGTAGCCATATGGTTTGTGCATTAATACCTTTTAATTTCAATGTTTTATTTTTGCCGGACTGCGTAAGCGGAGCCGGCCTAGAAGAGCGAATGTCTCCTACTGAGTGAGTGAGTGAGTTCCTGACTGACTCTATACTGACACAGTCAGTCAGAGAGTATAGAGGCTATAATATACAAATGTGCAGCTTGGTGGCGTAGTGGTTAAGGATGCTGCCTTTCACGTGCGCGACCCGGGTTCAATTCTCAAGAGGGCAGACGCAATCAACTCTTTCTATTTCGGGCCGCCTGAACCAGACTTGCCTGGTTTCTTGTTCATAATGAACAGGGTACCCAGTGTCCCACGTAGTTTAGTTTGTAGACCAATTCACACAACGCCAGGTTAGAGTTGCTAATAAAGATAAGGTTACAAACAGTGTATTTACACCGATCAGCCATAACATGACCATTGACAGGTGAAGTGAATAACACTGATAATCTTGTTATCATGGCACCTGTCAGTGGGTAGGATATATTAGGCAGTAAGTGAACATTCTGTCCTCAAAGTTGATGTGTTAGAAGCAGGAAAAATGGCCAAACGTAAGGATCTGAGTGACTTTGACAAGGGCCAAATTGTGATGGCTAGACGACTGGGTCAGAGCATCTCCAAACTGCAGCCCTTGTGGAGTGTTCCCGGTCTGCAGTGGTCAGTACCTATCAAAAGTGGTCCAAGGAAGGAAAAGCGGTGAACCGGTGACAGGGTCATGGGCGGCCAAGGCTCACTGATGCACTTGGGGAGCGAAGGCTGGCCCGAGTGGTTCAATCCACCAGACGAACTACTGTAGCTCAAATTGCTGAAAATGTTAATGCTGATACTGATAGAACGGTGTCAGAACACACAGTGCATCGCAGTTTGTTGAGTAAGGAGCTGCATAGCCACAGACCAGTCAAGGTGTCCATGCTGACCCCTGTCCACTGCTGAAAGCACCCTACAATGGGCATGTGAGCATCAGAACTGGACCACGGAGCAATGGAAGACGGTGGGCTGGTCTGATGAATCATGTTTCCTTTTACATCACGTGGATGGCCGGGTACGTGTGTGTCGCTTACCTGGAGAACACATGGCACCAGGATGCACTATGGGAAGAAGGCAAGCCGGCGGAGGCAGTGTGATGCTTTGGGCAATGTTCTGCTGGGAAACCTTGGGTCCTGCCATTCATGTGGATGTTACTTTGACACATACCACCTACCTAAGCATTGTTGCAGACCATGTGCACCCTTTCATGGCAACGGTATTCCCTGATGGCATTGGCCTCTTTCAGCAGGATAATGCGCCCTGCCACAAAGTACAAATGGTTCAGGAATGGTTTGAGGAACACAACAACGAGTTCAAGCTGTTGACTTGGCCTCCAAATTCCATGCCTAGATGTTGTGGAAAATTAATTTATTACCATATCCTTATTTTTCCATCATTCTGCAAATCCAGTGTAATAAATGGACTGTTTTAGACTTGGCCTGAATTTGCTGTAGTCTGTTCATGGTTACCACGGATAGGAGAAGACCTTGGTCAGCATTCCCTGTACTTAGAAGTGATTATGGCCACAACCGAAGGCGCCAGGCCTCAAACCTATCTTATCTATGGTCCAGCTACAGATGGCTCCAAGGTGAAGTTGCCTGTGTCTCCTCTGTTTCTTCCATTCAGGTAGGACAGAGACAAGGGCTAGCACAGATCAGGATGTCTGTTGACTCTGACCTAGAACTATGGTTGCCATGACAGTGTAGGGTCCTATCTTATTTTCCTATTAGTATGACGACTTGTTTTCTCGTAGCATAAGAAATAATATTTTGGGAGCTGACATGGAGGGGTATAAAGAGGTGAAAGCAATAATGTATGAGCAGAACAACTGTTATGATGCTACTCTCTACTTGGTACTTGGTCTCTCTTTTGACGATTATTCCTGTCGATCCACAAAATTAAACTGAAATAATCAACTGTTATACGAACGACTGTTGAGTCTCTTTTCATAATAAATTGCAAAACATTTTCCATCTTCCACAATTTGTCACCCCAGATGGGACTTTAATATCTTCATGACAATGGTGTTTGCTTTTCAATTCTCTCCGGCTGACTAAACTACTTGCAAAATAGAGGTAAGAGAAACCTTTTGAAATTTCGCAGTAGTTCATATCAGTCTGTTTTGAGAGTTGAATTGTTGGCACCGGAGCGGGGAGTGACGAAGTCCAATTTGTGTATGCAAAATAACAGTTGATTATGGATGTTACATGTTTTATTGTTGTCTTGTCATGTTGTCATAATGTTGTAAACTTTTATTTATATAACATCTAGAAAAACCCTTCGATAAGAAGCTAAAAACAGAAAGACGAGATTGAAACTGAGAAAAAGGGAATATTAACAGAGATATTAAAACATAATAAATGCCAGTAGTGTATCCAATTCGAGGTTCTCAAGATTCTGTTGTACGTGAGAGAATATCTAATCAGATTCCCAAGATCCTATACATGAGGGAACACAACTGGTTCTGACAGGTGTGGGACTCCCGATACTCCAGAGAAATACTTATTGTTGGTCAAGGGTGTAGGACTTCGGGGGCGCATTACTCCCCTTGGTGGGTTGCTGTAGCGGTGTTTGACAAATCCCTATGTGCCAAGCCAAGGCTGGTCCCAAATTAGGAAAAATTGGTAAATTAAAATCTGTTCCATCCAGGAGACCCTATGTTGAGGATACCCAAGAACCACTATAGCATTTAGGTGAGGGGCTAAAAGAAAATCTCTACACTGTTAACAGATGTTTAAATGGTCAGCATTGAATGGGTGTTTGAATGAGTGAACGTGTGAAGAACGTTTGGAAGTATGTGAGTTTACAAGAGTATACTCAATAAAGTGAGTGATTGGGTTGTGTTTCTATTACAATTTGCCCGACCATACTGGTGTGTTATTATAAGTGCACCACCATTATTGTGTTTTCTTTGATCTGTGTTCTGATGAGAGTCAGTAGCAACATGCATATGCCATAAATCCTCTAGTTAGACTATAAACAATTGACTATAACCCATTGACCTTGTTCAACGTATTTTCTTGTTAAGACATAAGGAAATGGCCGGACATTTTAACTTAAAAAGTTCCGTCACGGCCCCCTGTTCTTTGGCGCTTTCTAGTGTTCGTTTGAGGGAAGTCCAGCATAACCAGTGTTTTAGAACTGAAACGACAAAATTACTGACTAGGTTGTACTTCACGAATGCTTTATCGATCAATGACATTCCCTATAACCTCCAAATGTGCAATGGGGCGGCTATTGCCATGCATACGCAATATATGCTGATGATTTTCACCAAGAACACAGATCATTTTTATTGTTTTTTCATATTAGGAAGAAATTCAGGCTGTTGTTTTTGGTCGTATTTTTGGTTAAAAAGACAGATCTTTCTTTTGGGTAATGTTGGGCAAGAAACATTGGCTATTTGGCCACTCTTATCCATGGGAATTGGTGACATACATTACAGGATGGTGTGAAATGACAAAATGCAGTGTTAACCCTTTCCCACCACAAGGCACATTTGATCCTGCAATATTGGCTGAGGTACAAAGAGCCATATCCCACAAGTGCCATGAACCAGGTCTATTCAATAAAATAAAGACAAAAAAAAATGTGGCTACCTCTAGCTGAATGGAGGGAGTAAGCTAAGAGGGCTAACACACAAGGAGCCATGTTATCCCCAGAAGATGAACTAGCCTGGGCATCACTAGCCTTGGGGAAGCCAGTCAATGACCAAACCCCGTCTCCCTTGACTGACCAGCTTTGAGCTCTATGCCTTCCACTCCTAACTTCCTGCCTCCACCAGCATATACCGGCTTATCGACACCTATAGCTGCAGCAGCAGACACCAGCCACAGGAAGGCCTCGGGTAAGGATTTCACACTCCTAGCCATTAGTGTTGTGCTCGAACACACCAACCCACTTCAAAAGTCATTTCAACAGCATCACTGCATTGTTCCTCAGCCAATGGTAAACTACCAACAGCAAGCAATACAGTATTTCTAAAATCCAAGACCTCCTCCGGGACAGTGGATACAAAATGGTTCAGGAATGGTTTGAGGAACACAACAATGAGCTCAAGGTGTTGACTTGGCCTCCAAATTCCATGCCTCGACGTGGAGTCCATGTCTCGATGGGTCAGGGCTGTTTTGGCGGCAAAAGGGGGACCTACACAATATTAGGCAGGTAGTCATAATGTTATGGCTGATCGGTGTACATCTGTATTTAAATTGTTCTGTAGTAAATAATAACAACAGGATTAATAATGCAAAGTTTAAAGGGGTCTGAATGAGGAGGAACCTCTGGACTTATGTATTGACTGAAATCCTGGCTGGCATTCTTTTAGGCAACTAAGAAATCAATGTCTAAACAAGTTAGAGCAAAGGATCCATCAAAATAGTATTTGCAGTAAATGTAAAGTAGAACCTGGTCCTACAAAAGATAAAAAGGATAAATTAAATAATTTAATCACGATTTCATTTGTGCAGCCTGTCTCTATTAAAGAATGTCTAAGCATACTAAATATGAGAATATGCTGGATGTTTATTTAAATTTTTACAAAATGTAAACATTGCAAAATGTTTGTCAATAGTTTTTCCTTACGGCAATTCTCAAATTAAGAAGTTCTTGATGCTTAATTAGCATTGAACATAGAAAAACCTGACCTTTTAGAACCTGGATAGGTTCTTACTTTTCCTTTTTCCTTCTTTGTGCAATTCTGGGTAAATTTCAAGTTACTAGTGGTGTTTTTCATTTTTTGCTTTATTATTCATTTTTCATAAAAGCAATTTAGAATAGCACCTTTCAAATATAAGATTAAAACACCTTTGTAAAACATCTTTCGCCGTATGTAATTCATAAAACCCTTTATTTTTTGCACATGCTTTCTATTTCTTTTATCACTACTATCAAGTTGTTTTTAAGCGAACATTTTACAAGAAGAGGAAAAACACCCATTTAATATTTAATAAATAAAACACTTTAAAGCATCTATTCTTGGAATATATTTTTTTATTGATTAAACGCAACAATAATCAACATATTAATCGATTAACAAAATAATTGTATGTTGTAGCCCAGCTGGAAATATTCTTAACAGCAGCTAACTTCCTGCCACTCAGTAAGAGCGGGGATAGTGGTGATCTTGACAATATCGTCCCATATCAAGACTTTCATGTCTAGCGTAGATTCTTGAATCTCAGGTAAATGTTTAGCTTTGTGATTTTTTTGAGAATTGTCTTTTAAATGTAATGTGGTTAGACTTATGATGGGACACAGTGCTATTAATGCACCAGCAGCAGTTGTATATGACATTGTCAATTTGCCATGAATGCTAAAAGGAGTTGTCTTGCATTATTCATTCATTTGTCAAAGGCTTTTTTGACACAGTTGATCAGGCAGTCTAGTTGGCCTTTGACACAAGCACATTGGAATAGTGTAAAAATTACCTCGGTAGCAGAACCCAGGTTATATAATGATGGGTTAGAAATATCAATTACCTAAAGTGTGTGAAGGGGTCTCCTAGAGTTCCTTAATGTTTGCCTATTTCCAGCACATCTGAATGTTCCCATACCATCCCCTTGGGGGCGCTAGTGGATGTTAGATCAGGCCCTGGGACACGGCTGGTTACACACTTCCATGCACTCTCCCTCTGAGCTCGGTTTTTATGTAAAGAAGCAAATGTGTTGGCATCCTCTCCCCAAATGTGGGAGAGAAGGACAACTCTCTCTTTTCTTTAACTGGCTGTGTGTGTCACTAAGGGCCCATCTAGTCCCTGGGGGGTCTACAAACACACACACACACACACACATACACTCACACACACACATAAGTAGACACACACAAATACACACACCAATGCACAAACAAATACGCAGGCAAACACTTACCAAAATCCACGCACACACAATTTTGGGGTGTTTCTGTGATGTAACTCTAGTGGTGTGGTGGGGTTCTTCTATTCAGTAATTGTCGTGACTTTTATGTGCTGTTAACCATCATGGTCAACAGCACATACTGGTCTGATACTGTGGGCTGGGTAACTAAGTCAGACACAGTGGTTCAAATGCCCCATTCGGTTAATGCAAGGTGCAATATACCCACTATACTAGTTATTGAAATACTATATTTAACCCCCGTTAAATATACACTGCTCAAATAAATAAAGGGAACACTTAACACACACATCGGGTCTCAATTAAGGAAATATATTAAAGATCAAAATCTTTACTGTACATTTTGTAATTCGTTGAGAACAAAATGACGTAGCAACGGTCAATGGAAACCAAAATCACCAACTGACTGAGGGCTGGATTCAAACTCACACTGAAAATCAAAGTGAACAGTTGAAATCACAGGCTGTTCCAACTCATAATGTGACTCAGTAGTGTGTATGGCCTCTACGTGCCTGTATGCACTCCCGACAATGTCTGGGCATGCTCCTGATGAGATGGCGGATGGTGTCCTGGGGGATCTCTTCCCAGACCTGGATCAGGGCATCAGTGAGCTCCTGGAAAGTCTGTGGTGCTACTTGGCAGCGTTGGATGCACTGATACATAACGTCCCAGACCTTCTCAATTGTATTCAGGTCTGGGGAACGTGAGGGCCAGTCAATGTCATCAATGCCTTTGGCATCCAGGAACTGCCTACAAACTGGGCCACATGAGGCCGGGCATTGTCCTGCACCAGGAGGTACCCAGGGCCCACTGCACAGCATAAGGTCTGACGATGGGTCTGAGGATTTCATCCCAGTACCTAACAGCAGTCAGGGTACCGTTGGCTAGCACGTGGAGGTCTGTGTGACCCTCCAAGGATATGTCTCCCCAGACCATCACTGCCCCACCTCCAAACCGGCCATGTTGGATGATGTTGCAGGCAGCATAATGTTCTTCCACAACGTCTTCAGACTTTCATGTCTGACACATGTGCTCAGTGTGAACCTGCTCTCATCTGTGAAGAGAACGGGGTGCCAATGGCAGACCTGCCAATTCTGTGTTCTCTGGGGAATGCCAATCGAGCTGCACGGTGCTGGGCCAAGAGCACAGATCCCACTAGAGGACTTCGGGCCCTCATGCCACCTTCATGGAGTCTGTTTCTGACAGTTTGGTCAGATTCATGCACACCAGTAGCCCACTGGAAGTCATTTTGTAGGGCTCCTCCTGTTCCTCTTTGCACAAAGGAGCAGGTACCAGTCCTGCTGCTGGGTTGATGCCCTTCTATGGTCCTGTCCGGCTCTCCTTGTGTAACGGCCCGTCTACTGGTATCTCCTCCATGCTCTTGAGACTGTACTGGGAGACACAGCAAACCTTGCGACGACACGTATGGCTGTGCCATCTTGGAGGAGCTGGACTAACTGTGCAACCTGAATGGGCTGCAGGTACCACCTCATGCTAGCAGCAGTGACAAGGACACTAGCAAAATGCAAAACTAGAGAAGAATCAGTCGGGAAGGATAAGGAGAGAACAATTGTCTGTGGCCACCACCTGCAAAACCATTCCCTTTTTGGGGGTTGTCTTGCTGCTGCCTGTCCAGTGTACCTGTTGTCACTTTCATTTGCACCAAAATAGGTGACATTGATTCACAATTGCTCATGGTTCCTAACTGGACAGATTGATATCCCTGAAGTTTAACTGACTTGGTGTTATACTGTGATGATTACGTGTTCCCTGAATTTTTTTGGGCAGTGTAATTAGTATACCCGAATATTCACCTCTTCTCTGGCACTTGAATTAAAGTATTCAGTTACAAAATGCTCTGATAATAAAAGTTCAAGTTTTCAACTTCCCTAATGTCTTCTGACCATCACCCCCCACTCTCTCCTTTTTCCCTTTCTTACTGTCTTCATTGGTCTCCGTCCCACAGAACTACAGTCGTCCCCCTGTGATGGCTCTAGCGGTGCCGGTGGCGGTGAGGTTTCTGCAGAGAGGCAACAGAGAGCTCAGCAGAAACATGTCCAGCTATCTCTCTCTGGCGGCCATCGCTAAGGCTGACCTACTGGCAGAGCACACAGACGCTATCACCTGCAGCGTGCTGGGAGGTAGGACAACACACACACACATGGACACAAACAGACACATACAGATACTTTGTATTACACTTATAGTCAGTCATATTTAATCGGTTATAGAGTCAGACTGGCGTCTGCTGGGTTTCTATGCAAGACCGCAAGCCACAAGGCAGGAAACTTGGTCATTTTCCACGCAGCCTTTGGCTCCCGTGTCTTATAATGTACCAACTACACACATACACGCTCACACACCAACCCACATCCACCAGGGTTCTCAGGCTTGACTTCATCCCAAACTAATTTCAGCCCAGTTCATTAATAAGTCCCTGATATGCATTTTGTTGTCATTCAGCAGTGAATTGTCAAATCGAACCCCATTTCCAAAGGAAGCCGTTGAACGAGCCGGATCAACGTTTCATGTCTGACTTGTCTCGTTAAGCTCTCTTGTTCCTCAGGCCAGACAGAGCAGGGCGGCTTCCAGCATGACTGCGGGTCCTTGCTGAGGGATTACTCTCAAGAAGGCCTGGGATCTGGGGCTGGGGGTTACAGGTCCACCCCGTGGCTACGACAGCTGACTTATGTGGACAGGCTCACGCTCTAACTTATACGGCTGACCGCCCTGGATAGATAAGGATCTTTCAGCAGCCCTGAGAATGTGTGTCTCTGTGTGTGCGTGCATGTTTGGTAGAGGGCCGGCAGAGGTTTTCATAAGTCCCTAAGAGGCCCAATCGCATTTAGACTGTGTTTTTACAGATCCATATGAACGTTTGACTTAGACTATTTGGTTCAGGTCAGTCTGAGGACACCAGTATGAAGCTAAAGAGAAACAGGGATCCCTGGACTTTAGACGTGGGGTGGTAGGAAGTGAAGCATTTTTCGTAGCAGTAGTCAACCTGATCCCAAACCTTTTTACGCCTGCATTTTCCTGGGGAACAGCTGGTTTTCATAATGACATTCTAGATAGGCAGTGACTTTGAAGATTAAGCTCAGCTAAAGCTCTGTTTCTACTAAAGCTGATTATTCCATAGTAAAACACACAGTACATAGTTTTAAATCACAGACAGATACTAAAGACATCCGCAATGACAAGAGTGGCCTCTTTGAGATGGGGACAAGCTTCGGTGCCCAGGTCTCTTTTCCACTGTTTCTTAGGCGTCGTTACACAGCCTCTCTCTGGACCCCAGTTAGATCACCTCGTTAGCCTCTTAAACGCGGTTAGACCTTGTTAGTGGTTCTCCTCAGGGACCGTCATTAGTGTTGCTCGTTAGGGATCTGTTTGACCCCTAAGGCCGA
The DNA here is from genome assembly GCA_016801175.1 of Esox masquinongy. NCBI lineage: Eukaryota > Metazoa > Chordata > Actinopteri > Esociformes > Esocidae > Esox > Esox masquinongy. Next base: position 73,546 of record JACXGI010000712.1, on the reverse strand, counting down.
AACAAACCGCAGAGTGGAGGCTGAGTGATTAACAGAGCTGTGTGGTAGTGTATTTATCCTTCATTTAACCAGAGAAGTAACATTGAGATTTTCTTTTATTTTTCCAAGTGATCCCTGGCCAAGAAAACAGCATAAATTGTAAAACAAAAGTCTAAATACAGAAGGCTGTAATGGTGCAATTGCTTCAGAGAGTTTTAAGAGATTCAGGTTTAAAAACAAACAACTTTTTTGTTTAGTAGCCCTACAATCTATAATATAATATTCATAATTTGAATATAATGATTTAGTTTTAGTTCCTTCAACAACATGTTTCAAGATGTTGGGGAAGGATAGCTGAAGGCGCTATTTCCAGGCACTCTTTCTCAGACTTGTCTTGGGGTCTTTATATGAAAGCCATTTTTGAGATCTTAACTGGGAATGTCCTTGACTATGTCCAGCTTTGTGTATGTTGTCTTCAAACAGGTCTAATACTGCAATGCAAGAAACATCTGACAAGCCTTACTGTTGTAGAAGGAAGGATTGATCCTCATGCATATGTTCATCAGACCCATTCTTGCCCCCCCATCCACTTCAACCTTCATGCAACCCATCCTATGAAAACAAGCACTATGGGTTAACTGTTTGTTTATCCTGTAAATGATCCTAGATTAGTAGAGCATGTGTGTGTGTGTTTGTGTATGTGAATAACACATTTCACACATTTCACAGTCAACATGCTATGCTAACATTTCAACACACGTTATCACATTGTTTTGGTCCTCTTACCGAAGGCAGGTTCCTTGTTTCTCACTGGCAGCCACCTAGTGCGTTGCTCACACTGCTCCCATTTTCTTGCCATGACGCTAATTGCCGAACCAGTTACGGCTGTGCTCAGGGGTGTGATACGATTTTATTGAAAGGATAAATAATTTTCTTAAACCTTTTCAACAATACGTTATTTACTCCTTCATTGATAAACTTTTTTAAGTTCTTCCAACCTTATTGTGTTCTCACATAATCCTCGTTTGTGAAATGAACTCAATGATTTGCCTCGGTTCTTTGACCGGGGCTTATGCAGCTACGTCGGTCATATTGTGCCAGATCACTCACCCGGAGCCAATGCAGTGTCACTGTTGCCCTTGTGGGTCTCAGTTGTGTTGTGGCAGCTGAGGAACTTCCTGCCTTTGGGGGGCAGAGAGCTATTCCCCGGGCCCGAGTATTTTCATTGCTACGTTTCAAAGCCAAGGGGGGAGGTGACAGGCCAGTCTAACAAGAAAGCCCACACACGCTCACATAATAGTGTATTTAGAAAGGGCTCCCCAGGTTTAAACTGCCATGATTAGAAGTCTACTGTTTGTTTAGTTTAAGGTGCTTGCTTCTAAAGCATATACAGAGTATGAATAAGTAAATCACTGAACAATATTATCAGAGCTTTTCAGGCATTTTGACAAACACTTTATGTTCAAGGTCAACTTTATTTATGTTTGTATTTTTTTTCCAATTGTCAAATGTTCAAGTTCAGCTTTATCTATGTTTGTAATATGTATTTTTTTTTTCAATTGTTGGAAAATAAACGTGCGTGCTCCGCCACTCCAGTGAAACTTTGTGAAGGAGTGGGAGGACTGAAGAAAAGTGGATAAAGAGTGAGAGAGGATGGCAGCAAAATGTTTGAAGGAGGGAGATGAGGAGGGGACAGGAATTGATGAGAGCATGTGAGAGAATGAGGGTTACAGAGGTGAGCAGAAAGAAGATACGTAAGCAAAAACCCTGGCACTCATCCAGCCTTCACATAGACATTAATCAGACGTTTATGTCTCCAGTGTTTTAGCTGTGAAAGAGGCGACACCAGTCCTAGAGTTATCACCATGGAGACGTTGACTGAGAGGGAGACAAAGGGGTGGAGGCAAACATTTGTGATCAATCATTTCTTAATTGGCAGGCAATTTGCAATGTAAGCAACATTAAATAGTGTGTTCTACAGTAGGTCATGAAGGTTAGGAAGATAACAGTCGTTAAAGAGCTGCTCTGTGGTCAGATTCAGAACGTTGTTTAGCAATGCGTTCTAGTTCACTGGCTGTACCAGCTGATAGGGGCCTACCTGGTATATAAGATGAAGGCCTATGCTGTTGTTTTTGTGTTGAGTTAGAGCTGAATTTCCCATTCAGGAAAAAGGTGATCTCAGCCTTAGTGCTTAGATGTCCAATAAAATGTACAGTTGGGTTAAGTGTTCACTGGGGTTAATTTTACATATAGGCATTGGGGGTTAAGTTCAGGGTTAAGTTAAAAGTTAGGGAATTGGGAAAATAGGGAATCCTTTGTCTCCACAAGGATAGGAAAACAAATATGTTTGTGTATGTGTGTGTATGGTGTGCGTGTTTACACGTGTACAGTTTGTGTTTTTCAGTTAAAATACTTCTCCCTTGTTGGGGAAGAGGAGATCACACAAACACACATTTAAAACTCAGCCACTCATTGCCCAAACCCTAACCTCACCTGAGTCTTGAACTGAAGTCTGCTGGATGGAGTATGGTTATTTTTTATTGCTTCCCTGGGTTATGCGGCAGAATTTAGAGTGAGTCTGAAACATGCTTTTGGTTAATACAGTACCTTGTTTCCGAGGTAACAACAAAGGTGGGGAGGAAAAGGAGGTACACGGGGGATAAGGAGAGGGATGAAGAGGGAGAGTTGAAGGAAGGAGCTGGAACGTAAAATCACTTTTACTGCAGTTACATTTTCTAAACCATCGTTTTTTTTATTGAACCATTTCACAAGGTAAGGGGGACTAGTTTTTCTTTATTACAGAAAAACCAAAATGTTTTATTCAAAGCTTATTCTCCAATTTGAGTCATACAGTATGAAACAAAATAATAATTATATACAAAATAAATTCATTTTAGTTCTTAAAAAAAGAAAGATTTACAATATGATACACATTGCCTACGTTAGCAAAGAGCAGAGACAGTCCTAACAGATTCTGTAAACGTTGTCCACAGTTCCTCAATCAAGCGTTTGTCTTAAAAGACATGCCAAACAAACAGGTAATAAGTCATCTTTATGTGCTATCCATTGGCCCCATTTCAAAGACAAACTAACACTTTAAACCCCTCTTGATATATGGAAAACAAGATAAAGCAAAACACAACACCAAACAACAAAAATATATTTGTCACATCTGAATGTAAACTTTGACAAAAAATATAAAAGAAAAACTTTTGGGAAAAATATAATATAATTGGATGTCTAAAACCTTGTAGGGCAGTTTTCAGGCAGTTACATTCTCATGACACAGAAGACGAAAAAGCACACACAATGCAACTAACTCTAAGCTCAACCACTGCCCTTAACTCATCCATAGCCATAACACTTGATTAATCACAAATAGCTAATGTACTTGCACAATACTTTCGATGATAAATAATCACAAAAGAGAGCCAATTTTGTCCTGTCATTCATGGCCATCTAGGGATTACCCTTGAAGACTGGCTTTGTGACAATTCACTCAATAGACCCCGCTTTCAACACAGTGGGCTATTTGTCTCTCATCTGTTCTTCCTTAAAGAAATTGTGAAATCTTTGGTAAATCTTTTCTCCACTTGTAACTACTGTTAATGCTATGTACTAGCTCCTTTCTCAAAGTGTGTGTGTTAAGATTCTCCTGCATCTCTAAATGCAAAACACTCCTCAAACAGGGTGCTCTCTTCAATGATCAATCTCTTTAAACGCTACAAGAAATGGTTGTGTATGTTGATGTTGTTGCAGTCTAAGACCATTGGCTGATCTGCACTGCAGGTCACAGAGAAGCAGAGTCAGTCTATGATGGTAATGACAATTATGTTATATGTTAATTTAAATTATGAAAAGGATAGTTAATTTCAGTGAGGAGGATGATAAGTTAATTCATTTAAAATGTTGACGCGATGATGAATATGAAGACTTTGCCAGAGCTAATTGATAAACTGGGCACCCCCGTGAGGCACAATCTCTGTCAGGCCCCAACCAACTACGTTTCCCCTCTGCTCACACCCCTCGCCATCCTGCAAAGCCAGCTGGGATATCTCCTCTCCTGTCAGCACACGGTCCCACATGTTCACCCCTGTTATTTTCCCAGCGAACGCCAAATTCGCGTCAAAGCCTCCCTCGAATCCTGACACCTGACTCCCACTGGCATGTGAACCATGAATGACCACATTGCCGATCTTCTCCTGTCCCAGCTGGAGTGTACCTCCGCTGGGTAAAACGTGGCCTTCGGCCACACCGGGTGTGGATGCCTTTCTTTGTCCATTGGCCCATAATGACGCAATGCCCTGCTCAGAGCTCCAAGCACCACACAGGTGGGTCCAGCTTCCTCCCTTCACCACGCCGCGTGCCTCCACAAGGTGAGCCTCTCCTCCAACGGTGAAGAGAGCCGCGTTCCCGCTGAACAGGAGCTGGATCTCGTAGGGATTCCGCTTGGTTCCGTAAGAGAACAGAACAGTTCTGTTTGCCACGGAGACGGGCTTGGTCCATAGGCACACGGTGAATGAAGAGAGTGAGAGAGGGAGGTCTGGGGTCACAGAGGAGAAGATGCGACGGGAGCGCATTGGGAAGAGAATAGCGGTCTCGCAACCTGGCAGAGGGAGGAGAGGATGAGAGAATTGCTTTGGTCATTTTGGGGTAATTAATCAATAGGCAATATAACAGAATTAGGATAACTACAGGCTGACTAAAAGTGTTTTAGGTCATTCTTTTCTTTTTGCTGTAAATGACTATTGTTGCTGGAAACTGCAGATTTTTTATGGAATATCTACATAGGCATACAGATGCCCATTATCAGAAACCATCTGTCCCGTGTTCCAATGGCACATTGTGTTTGCTAATCCAAGTTCATCATTTTAAAAGTCTAATTGATCATTAGGAAACCTTTTGCAATTATTTTAGCACTGCTGAAAACTGTTGTGTTGATTAAAGAAAAAATAAAACTGTCCTTTAGTATCTGGAACATCAGCATTTGTGGGTTCAATTACAGGCTCAAAATGGCCAGAAACAAAGTACTTTCTTCTGAGAGGCTATTCCATGTGAGAAATTGCCAAGAAACAACATACAACGTACAACTGTGTACTACTCCCTTTACTGAACAACACAAACTGTCTCTAACCAGAATTGATAGAGGAGTGGGAGGCCCTGGTGCACAACTGAGCAAGAGGACAAATACTGTACATTAGATTGTCTAGATTGAGATACAGATGCCTGAAAGTCCTCAACTGGCAGCTTCATTAAATTGTACCCACAAAACCAGTCGCAACATCAACAGTGAAGAGGTGAATCCGGAATGTTGGCCTTCTAGGCAGAGTTGCAAAGAAAAAGCCATATCTCAGACTGGCCAATAAAAAGAAAAGATTAAGAGGGGAAAAAGAACACAGACACTGGACGCAGGAAGATTGGAAAAAAATGTTATGAACAGACAAATCTAAGTATGAGTTGTTCGGATCACAAAGAACATTCGTTGAGACGCAGACCAAATGAAAAGATGCTGGAGGGGTGCTTGACACTTGCATAGTGAAGGCAATGTAATGGTCTTGGGGTGCATTGGTGGTGGTAAACTGAGAGATTTGTTCAAGGCAAAAGGGATCTTGAAAAAGGAAGGCTATCCCTCCATTTTACAACACCATGCCATACCCCGAGGACAGCATTTGATTTGTGCTAATTTCCTCCAACAACAAGACAACGACCAAATGCACAGCTCAAAACTATGCAAGAACTATTTAGTGAAGAAGCAGTTAGCTGGTATTCTGTCTATAATGGAGTGGCCAGCACAGTCACCGGATCTCAATCCTATTGAGCTGCTGTGGGAGCAGCTTGACCGTATGGTATGTAAGAAGTGCCCATCAAGCCAATCCAACTTGTGGGAGGTGCTTCTGGAAGCATGGGGTGAAATCTCTTCAGATTTCATGAACAAATTGACAACTAGAATGCTGAAGTTCTGCAAGGCTGTAATTGCTACACATAAATGGCTTCAGTTAGATTATCAGGAGCCTCAGACTTTTGCACAGTGCTGTATATACAGCTCTGGACTTTCCAAAAAAGTTGAAAAGGAAAGTTTTGAGTGAGGAACAGAAGCCTTCAATTTGCAGTGGTCTCTTAATTTTAACCCTTTTGTTCCTCACTCAAAACCTTCCTTTTTGACTTTTTTGGAAAGGAAAGAAAAAGGTGCAGTGGTCTCTTAATTCTTTCCGGAGCTGTATATTTAAAACGTGTTTCTCAATTACCTCTAAAATTGTTATGAAACAAATCTTATATAAATCTCATAGGGGTATAAATATGAGGTAAAATATGAGGCTATTCATCTCTCAACATGGGTCAGTGATCACATATGAAATGAGACAAAAGGATGTTGAATATATTCATCTCGAATTCTGTCACATTTTGGGTCTGTTGACAAAATGATTAACAACAATACATTTTCATAGTTTTTTTGCTCATCGCTACCAAAGGTGCCAGTAATTGTGGAGGTCACTTTATATGACCTCCTTCTTAGTTTTGCCTTTAACAGTTATAACAGTGGAGCCGATGTGTGTTTGAGGGGTACTGTTGGTAGACCATTGGGAGATCGGAGTACAGAGGGTAGATGAAGTTTGAGATCAGAGTACAGAGGGTAGATGAAGTTTGAGATCAGAGTACAGAGTGTGTGATGCAGCTCACACACTTGTAGTCTCTATCCTTTAAGAGATGGAAGAGCAAACTGTAAGGTCAGGGCTCACTGTGTCTGTTCCTTGTCACACATCTCTCATTTGGTTGCTACTGTGAGGTCTTTGAATGGGATTATAACACCATGACATGAATCAACCTGGTCCGACTTGAGCGAAAACTAATGGGCAGGAGATCAGTACAGGAGATCAGTACAGGAGGTTTGAATTACTCTTTATGTATGTGTGTGTTAGTGAGTATTATTCTGATTTGTGTATGATTGAAAATTTTAAATCTATGTGGACAGGTCCCTTCCTCTTTCTGCAGTAACTTAGTAATAGCTAGGTTACAACTGACACAAAAATGGACCCTAAATACAGACCCTAAATATTGATGTTACTTTTGTCTCTGGTTTCTCTCTGAGGGGGTAATCGTAAAAAAAAAAAAAATTCCTCGAAGACCGTTCCCATCTGGTTTTGCTTCCATGTGTGCTTTGGTGTGGTTACTGTGCCGACCTGCTAATGATTATGCCTCCCCTTTGCTCAAGATTTAGACCCGATTTACAGGGCGGTTATAAAGATGCGTGTGCACGTGCACACGTCCATGTCTTGTGTAATATAAACAGCATTGAGGTTTTATCTGATTAATGCTAGGAACTAGTGCTGGCTCACTGAAATGCCTGGTGCCTCAACATGACCAGACCTAATTCAGAGAGAGATTCCTCTTTATTGCCCATAGCCTTGTTCCTGTATTTCCTGTATGCTCAGATAGAGGATACTCTCCCTTTTAATAGTTCTCTGGGCTTATTTTGTTTTGATAGGACTGAACAGGAAAGTCGACCTAGACTACAGATGCAGACAAATATATAGACAATGTTGCTCTTTTCTTACATAATTCACAATTTCTTGAAACATGAATTAACATTCTTAAGAAACAGTTGGTAATCATACCCTGTTATTGCATTTCCAAAATTGCAGTAGAAGTTTTGTTAACTTATATTTTGTTTATTTAGAAAATACAAAATAATGACATGGACAAAGTTATAGAACCAAGCTAGTATTCGATTGAACAGCCAGCGGACAAAATAACTGCAGGCAAAAGCTTTTTCTAGTCATTAATTGCTGTAAGGTTGGCCCACTTTTCAGCATCAATCTGCTGCAGTTCTTCAAAGCTTATGGTCAGTATTAGTTCACAAAATGCAACAGTGGAGCTGTAAGCAAATTTAGATTATATTTTAAATAGTTTCAGAAGTTTTTGAACAATGGGAGTGAGAGGAGAAACGAGGTGACATTTGAGACCATGGGAAGGTTGAAGACCAGACGGACTACTGTGTTTTAGATAGCATGCAAGAGTTTGATGACAAAAGCAGGAAGCCCAACCTACACTTGTTGTTGAGTTGCAGTAGTGAAATTACAAGTGTCTGGATTCCACGATTCCTTTGTAAGGGAAGATTGTACTCAAAGAATGTCGGAGAGCATTAACCTCCTGGAATAAGTAACCGCCTTGATGTTTGCATAGAAAGTCAAGGTGTGGTCTAGGGTCATGTGAGAAGGGAGGAAGGGGAAAAATTTATTAGTGTCACATGCGTAGCAATGCAGATAGGAGTGACCATGCGAAGATATGACGAAGCCAACTCCTCTCTTACTGTATAGAGAGAAGAGGAGAAGGCTTAAACCTGAGCCCTGGGGGACACCAGATTTGGACTCTGGACTGCCCAGCATCTCTTCCTAACCATTCTTAGGTGCTTTTTCATGTGTTTGGGATTGTCTTGATGGAAGACTCACAACCTTCATTGGAGAGTGTTGAACATTTCACTTGACAATATGTGCTTATATTATTTAATCCATACAAATATATCATTGCACGGCTGCGACTGAATTTGGTCATTATGTGTTGTCTGAATCTGTTATGTTTGTGCTAGCGGCACCATTTTCTTTTACTGTGTTCAGCAGAATCTTGCCAACAAGTCTGTGGAAGAGGTGAATGGCCAATTGCCATTCTGTCAACCAAAAGCTAAGCTAAGGAGTCAGTGGAAATCACCCTCATCAGGTGGACTTAGAAATAAATTCCCAAAAAATTACCAGTTGGAGCTAAAAGATAATAAAAGTGTGTTGTAAATTCAGTAGCATCTGTGAAACAAGGAGGTGGTTTTGGTTTTGCTCTAGGACAACCACACGCTGATCTAAAATGGTCAGGGTAAGCACAGTACACTGTGGGAAAATGGGCAATGCGGGCAATTTTTTTTTCCCCAAACAATAAAATAATTATTGTGTTTCAAGCACAATAACACTAAAGGCACTTTCATTGTCATATGAAATAGTTTTCCATTATTTTTGCGGGAAAGCTACATAGGTCCTAAAACTCCATATAAAAAATTCTAAATTGCCTATGCAAAGTTCATCTTAAAACCATTGCAAATGTTAACTTTGCACTAATAGAATTTAGTGCCTTGGACCTGTATGTATTAAGGCCTGAATCACATCTAAAACTTAGACAATGAGCTGAAAACTTTTGTGGTAGGCGACCTACAAACATTTCAGAATTTGAGCATTTGGTTCCGGAAATGCCAGGAGAAAGGAGCTGTAAGCTGATAATGGCCCTAAGAACAATTTTTGGCAGTTATCAGGGTGTCTATAATTTTCTCCTTATCATTTTTCTTTATTTTCTGAAAATAATTGTTCAAAAATGGGAGACTTTTTTTCTCAATTTAACAGAAAATAATGGGGGCCCCTGAATGGCACAGCAGTAAAGTTTCTTTACTGACTTTGCCTCATAGTTAGCTGTGTCATTACAAGACCAGGGTTAGAATCCTGCTTAAGGATTAGCCCATGGGTTTGTTTGGTTATCTTGCCTTGTGTTCTAGCAACTCCGTGTAAGGACTTGGTTGCCTGTGAGCTCAATCGAGTTAGAACACTGGAGAGTGCGCTCCTTTCGGCGAGTAAGGAGTTTTTTCTAGACTTTCTGGCTGAGTAAGCAGAATGTCATTCGATGTGCATTGGAGGACATATATTGTGTCTGCTGGGAGTTGCTGTGGTGAAGCTTGGCCTTAATCAAGAATTCTATAACATGAAATTTGGGGAGGAAAACTATATATATGTTTAAAAATTTGAATGTTTTAGAAAAGTGCAAGGGTGTCTATATATATGTAGTCACATCTGTCATACAGCTTTTTAGATAGAGATCCCAAAGACTGGGCTTGGGACATGGAAAGGCATTTTGGGAAAAATTGCTTTTTTAAGAATATCCCCCAATGGGACAAATGCACAACCAATTCTATATTCACACTCCTATATTTATAAGTATTTCCTATATTTACTATCTCATGAATCAATTGGTTGTAATGATCAAATTGCCTGGAAGGGATATCTTTTTTAGGAGTATGATTGGGTCAAACTGACACCCATGAATCTGAAACGTTATGTAAGGATGTCAAGAAGTGTGTTCTCACCTGCGGGCAGATGTCGTATATGTGCCGATTTCAATGCCTCCTCCAGCACTGCCCTTGTTTTCCCCAGCTCTGTCACCACGGCATCAAGCATCTCTGTCAATGCCACTTCTTGCTGCAGGTCTCTGCCGTTAGGTGGTGTTATTGGTCCAGGATTAGTCAAGCAGCTGTTTTCCAGTTTCATCAGTCGTGAAGCCTGTGTCCGCGACGCAGCAAGGACCTGCTGTAACAGCGTCTCCTGATGGCTATTGACAGAATTGCCGGCAGTGTTCCCAGCCGCAACACTCCGTTCTTGCCTGAGATGCTCCATGCTCTCCCGTAGTCGAGCCTCCATTTGCAAGGACATCCTCCGCCCAGCACTCTCCACCGCAACCCCACAGGCCCCACCGTACTGAGCCACAAACCTGAGGTGAGGGGAAGGAGGATCAGAGAGAGATTGATGGTTCTGGTCTATTGGCTAAGCGTTCCATTTAGCTAGCACAGTCTTATGTCTCAAACACGAACCTTAGCATCTCGCCACGCAACGACCCCAACTCCACCTTGATGATGTCATCAGAGTACTGCAGAAGCATGTTCTCCCTCATCTGAGAGTTCTCCAGCATGGAGAAGAGCTTGTCCCACTTAGTCAGATCCGAAGTCTTACAGGGGGCTGGGGTGGCGGTGGCTGGAGGAAGATAGAGAGGAGGAGCGAGTGGGAAGCAGAGGTAAGGGAGAAAGGTAGAGATTTACTGTGTTAGAAGTTGTCAGCGATTTTCATTAAACACCCAGACATCCTTCCTGCCCTTTCTCCTGCTAACTTTCTCTCACACTAACTTTTTTCCTATTATCTACTTCTATCTTAAAACAGTATGACTCTTACAGATGATATGCCTATTTAGCAGCATGCTGTGAGTTCAATTTTCAGTATTGTTTGTATCAATACATTTTTTTGCTTTTATCTTACAAATTTGTAGTCTCAGTAATCAATCTTCACTGTTGTGGTAGTCATTCTCAATGCAAGTTGCAGGTACTGATCAAACCAGAAAAGGAACCAGGCAAGCCTAGTTCAGCCGGCCTGCAATTCGAACCCTGGTTTCCCATGTAAGAGGCTGTGTCTTTTACCACTATGCCACATGTGTGCAAGTGCCAGTATAGCATCTCGACATTAGATAATTTTGTCACGCATTGACATTTCGCCAAGTTTGAATATTTCGCTAGACATCATTAAGCATTGTGTTAAACTAACAAACATTTCTTATTCAGTTTACCTCCACCACACATAGCATCTATGAACTGTATGGCTTTTGCCACTGACCGTTTTAACAGCTTATTAGCCAGTAATAGGCTTACTGTAACATATTAATTGGAATAGCCCTAAGAATTGAGCTGAGCAATTACTAGCGAGACTGAAGAATACACTGCCAAAGTTATTTCATTTCATCGCACAACACCGTTTGTTTTTCTTTCATTCATGAATGACATTGATACAACCGATATTAATATAGTTGATTACTGACTTTTTGGTCAAGTGAAAAGACGAGAGAATCGTGGAAACTCCTACTCTTTTACTGCCTAAGGTGGTGATCTAGCCTATATTACCCCAAAAAGCATGCACGGATGCGTACTTCGAAAATCCACCAGAAATAGTCTCAATATAACCGTAAACAGTTTTATTTTTGGCTTACTATAACGTAGCTACTGAAGGTTGTAGCCAGCGAAGTTTTTGTCTATACTGAACAAATCCTAATGCATAATTTATTTTGACTGTGATGAGGCACGAACGCAGAAACTCTTGGTTGATAATCCGCATCTTTAACCACTACGTTATTAAACAAGGGTCAGTCAGTCAGTCAGTCAGTGATATTCGCTCTTCTTGGCCGGCTCCGCTTGCGCAGTCTAGCAAAAATTACATGTTCAGGTAGTATCATTGCTACAGCAATAACACTCCATTTTGACAGCCAGCAAAATTTAACTTGCAGGTTTGTTGCCTGTAAACCAGGAATTTCAAACTGCTGTTCGTGTAATGCATTGTTATAGAGTTTCATTTGAAAGATGATATATTCACTTAATTCTCACTTGTAGGCTACAGTGAAAACCACAAGAATCATGTTTCTGTCACTAACAAACTCTCACACAGGCAAAGCACTTGGATACATGACAATAGGGTTGACTTAGTTGTTACGTGTTTTACAGTTTAAAGTTCAGTGAACTTACGGATAAACTTTATAATACTTTAGGCCTCAGCTTTAGGCCTAAATGTTGAGCAAACTTGCAATGCTATCCTTACCTATTGAAGATGGTTGCCTTCCTATTGTACATTCAATCAAATGTATGATGTCTTCCTCTCTGTCTCTCTCTCCCTTTTTCCCTGTCTCTCTCCCTTTCTGTCCCTGTCTATCTCTCCCTCTCTGCTCCTGTCTCCCTTTCCCTCTCTGCTCCTGTCTCTCTCTCCCTCTGCCCCTGTTGCTCTCTCCCTCTCTGCTCCTGTCTCTTTCTCCCTCTGCCCCTGCCGCTCTCTCCCTTTCTGCTCCTGTCGCTCACTCCCTCTCTGCTCCTATCTCTCTCTCCCTCTCTGCTCCTGTGTCTCTCTCCCTTTCTGTCCTTGTCTATCTCTTCCTCTCTGCTTCTGTCCCTCTTTCCCTCTCTGCTCCTGTCTCTCTTTCCCTCTCTGCTCCTGTTTCTCTTTCGCTCTCTGCTCCTGTCTCTCTCTCCCTCTGTCCCTGTCGCTCTCTCCCTCTCTGCTACTGTCGCTCTCTCCCTCTCTGCTCCTTTCTCTCCCTCTCTCCTCCTGTCTCTCTCTCCCTCTGTCCCTGTCACTCTCTCCCGCTCTGCTCCTGTCGCTCTCTCCCTCTCTGCTCTTGTCTCTCTCTCCCTCTCTGCTCCTGTCTCTCTCCCTCTCTGCTCCTGTCTCTCTCTCCCTTAACGTATCCTTACAGGTTGAGTTATAGGCTCAATCGCCCCTCTCTAGCGGGGTGATGTGCATGTGTAATGTTACACTCCATTGTTTGTTTGGGCCACTACAGTTTCATAGTCAATAATGTAAAATCACATGGGTAAAGTTATTCTTTGTTTTCTCTTAGACTACCAGGGCTGCACACACACCGATAGAAATTCAAGCAAAGTAAACTCCCATGCAAGTGCACACACAAAACAGACAAACAAAACCACATTTTGGCTTCCAAAACAGTTGAGAATTCCCTAATTGTATAATACTTCTTTGATCCATGACAAGACATTCATTATGGCCTTTTCCCAATAGGATGCTTGCTTAACTTATTATCTGGCAGAGAGCATCTCAGCAAAGACTTTTCCAGCCAGCTTATTGAGATACACTCTCAGACTGATTCTAGCTCATAGAACGCTTTTGGAAATGTCACTAGACTTCAATACAAAGCCAGTGTCTTTAGCCAGAACAGCTGAATTTGGCAGTGACTCATCATTAGGGAAACATTCAACAGGGTGATTTTTTACATGAGATAAATACTGTAGATAAGTACTGTACATACTGACAGAGAGGGGAAGAGAACCTGTCCAGATCAGATGTGCTCAGCCAACTAAAGTACGAAAGACCAACAATGGTCACAGTACGTGTCAACAGTCTTTTACAACTAACAAAAGCTGAATCCATCCACAGTGCTCCTCTAAAAACAACAACGTCCTACTGTGATATTGATATGCACCTACCCACATATTGAAATAACACAGCCACTCAGAGGCCTTAAGACCTAGTGTGAATTGATCTTTTGACTAGTGGATTTAAGTTGGTTGCAATGCTGACACAAACTGTGTTTGTGGGCTGACTAGTAGGTTATGTCTGTCTGACACTAAGTCTTAATAGAAACGAATACACTTATCCAGTGTTGTTTTATCAGTTCAAGTTGTTTCACGACTTCCTGACATAGCTCACATTATTCATTGCTCAGCATTCAGAACTCAAGCTGTTGGCGCAAACACACAAACATAGACAAACATAGACAAACACTTGACTTACGCTCCACCGGTTCTCCCTCTGTGATCTCGTTGTAGTAAGTGTCACTGTAGCTCACCTCGATATTGTCCTCGTAGCCAAGAGTCAGCGATACACACAACCACACTAGACACACCGCCTGTGGGAGCCGCCACAGAAACATGCTGCTTGCTGTCCGTCCAACTCACTAAGTCTGTCTGCGTGTTGTCGAGTTCAGCCTACCTGTGTGTGTGTCAGAGAGTGTGTGCCTTTCTCCCAGTGTGTATGTGGAGAATGATAAATCGGTGTATGTCTGATCTCTTCTCTATCTCATTTGCTTCCCCTTTACGTCTTGTTAAGTGCTGAGCAATCCTTTGGCAGCTGGCCTGGTAGCGTCGTGTTCTCCGGCTGAGAGGGAATGGGCCACATAGGGGGTCTGACTGGGCTATATAAACACACACAGATCCTACCCCTAGTTCTGCACAGCCCAGTACATGCCCCTGCCCCAGCCTAGCTCCAGCCCAGCCTCAAAGCACACGCACACACACACACACACACACACACACACACGCACGCACGCACGCACGCACGCACGCAGTCCAGCCTGCCGGGGGATCTAGGCAGTGAGTAATGCTTCGTTGGAGGTGGCATATCTGTTGCAATCAAACACAACCGCGGCTCCCGCAACTCAGAGTGAACGAGAGACAGGCAGTGAAAGTGTGAGATGGAGGGAGGGAGGACGGAAAGGTGAAGGGGAGGTAATGAAAGTAATAGTGAGAATAGGTTTTGGGGAGGGTAAGCTTAATGTAATAGAGGGGTAGGACGAAGAGGGAAAAGGAAAGAAAATGAGAGGAAAGAGAGATTGAGAAAGGGAAAAGAAAGAGTACGACAGATGGGATAATAGAGACATTGAGACAGAGGTAGAAAGAAAGAGTGAGACAGGAAAAAGAGTGAGACGAAGAAAAGAGAAAGAAAAAGACTGAGAGAGAAAGACAGGGAAAAGCAAGGAGAGCCCAAGTTTCCCCATTTTCTCCCTGTGTGGGTGCTGCTGATGTGTTCAGGGAAGAGGGGGGTGGGGGTAGAAAGAGGTTAGAGTAGGTGTGTGTGTGTGGGTTGGGGTGGCTTGTGTAGAGTAGATGTGGGGGTGAATGGAACCCAGACTTTCAGGGCTTCTAAATGGGTATATTGTTCTCGCTCTCACTTTTGTTTGTTTATTTATTTATTTATTGGCCCAACTGACCCAATGTGTGTGGGTGTGTTTAGGAGGGATGGCGTAATTACTTCCTCATGGAGTTTTAAGGGTTACTCCTACTCCTGTCTCCACCACATGAACATGCTGCAGAATCCAAGACTTTTTGGCTGAGTCTAAAAAAAACATCAAGTCCAATCAGAGATGCTCTCATGGATTTTAAGCTGAAAGGCCCAATTCATGGCTTTAAAGTGCAACCATTTTAGTTGCTTATGCTCTAGGGATGTAGCAATTCACACAATTCACTGATTTTCAGTTGTTACATGTACATATCTACCTCCGGAACCTCATTGCTACTATCCCTGCATTTCAGTTGCACATACTACCTTACACCTCCAACTTGCTCGATTGCATAGTCAGAATCGCCATTTATACTTGCATTTGCCTCATCGCACTACTATTCATTTCCCACATTTACATGTATATGCTTAATACTTGTATATACTTAATACTTATGTACTTATACTTAATACATTCCGAGTAAGATCGAGTCTATAACATCATGAACAATAGACTATCAAATGCTGCAATAAATAATTGATTTACTCTCCCTTGACAACTGGGTGTGCGATCATTATTTCACTACTATACAAACAGCTGATTTCTAACACTTAATACTTGTACATTTCCTGCCCTCTTGTATTTGCACTTCTGGTTAGATGCTAACTGCATTTTGTTTTACTGTACTCGTACTGTTCAATGACAATAAAGTTGAATCTAATCTAAGATACACAACGGTCCTCGACACTCATTCAAAATTTTTAAGATATGAATGCTGCAATCTGCTGGAACCCAACCCGTTCCAGATGTGGCATGTTCTGATTCACATGACTTTTGCTAAAATTACTGTGAAAATTCTTCTCATCCTTAGTCCATGTGTACATGAATATGTATATGTAGCATTCAGACCCCTTCACTTTTTCTCCATTTTGTTGGTGTTGTTTTTTTTTTACAATTGTTTATATTTTTTGCCATCAATAGAAAGAAAATAGACAGAAATGTTTGACTACTAAAAAAAATATATATATATATATATATATATATATATATATAATATCTAATGTACGTAAGTATTCAGACCCCTTATTCAGTAATTTGTAGAAACACCTTTGCCAGAGATCACAGCTTTGAGTCTTCTTGGGCATACTTCTACCAGCTTTGCACATCTGGATTTGGGCAGTTTCTTCCATTCTTCCTTGTAGGTCCTTAAGCTTTATCAGATTAGATGGGAAACCTGATTGATGGAGTGCTTCTCAGGTTGACAGTGATCCCTGACCAAAGCCCTACTTGCCAGGATACCTAGTTGGGTCCGACAGTTCTAACTAGGACCCAACTAAGTAACTGGAAATGGAAGAACTTTATTGGCTCTAAAGTTCTTCCATTTCACAATGATGGAACTTGCAATGCTACTTTCGTTTTAGCAATTGTTTTATAACCTTCCCCAGATCTATGCCTCGACACAATTCTATCTCTGAAGTCTACGGAGAGTTCCATGGACTTCATGGCTCGGGTTTTGCACAGACATGCACACTGAAGTTTGGGACCTTATTATAGACAGGTGTGGTCTTTTCTAAATCATGTCCCATCAATAGAGTTTACCAGTTCTGGAGACATCTCAAGGATTATAAAAGGACACAAGATGCATTGGAGCTCCATTTGGAGTGTCATGTCAAATGGTCCGAATACTTATGTACATGAGATATTTCAGTTTTTCATTTTCAGTATAATGGCATAAATGTAAAAAAGAAAATGTGTCCCCAAAAACATTGTCCCTCACCTGCCAGGACCAACCATGCTTAATTTCAGAGGCAAGTTAGCAATTATTTACAGACCTCAAATGTAGTTTCTCTTTTAGCATCCCATACATAACATAATAGTACTGTCCAAGCATCATGGACTGAGAGGGCATCTGTTTTAGTTCTTGTGAAAAATGTTAAGAATGTTTTTTTTCATATAGAAACAGAAGGTATGCCCTCAAGGGGAGAAAGTTAGTCTAATGTTGGTCTATGAACTGTAGCACATTGGTTAACATAAACTATACCTGCCATTACATGACCTTACAATGAGATGACATAACATGTCCAGGGTATTTTCAAACTTTCAGACACACCTACAATTTCAAACACACTTTCAGACATGCCTACCGTCTGTATTTGAAGTAGAAGGTTTTGTAGTAAGTGGCTCGGAGACAATTTCTATCTGCGATCCATCAGACTGCTGAAGCACCTACTGACTCTGCTCAACTGGGCACGAGGACTCACGTTTACAGTAACTAATAAAGATAGACATTCGGACAGATTACAATCTATTTATATACGTTTTTATCCAATTTTGACTTATTAAGACGTGGAAGAAATTAAGATTAACCTCCTCGCTATGGGACAGAACAGCAGTTATTTGTCACCTTGCCAGCTCTGGGATCTGATTGGTTAATGGTCAGATCTTCTAATGGCTAGTCTAACTGCATCATGTCAATATTTATGATGCATTTAATCCAATTATCCTTTAACATTGAGATACTTGTGTTGTTCATGGCAATAGCAGTACCTATGACCCTGTTTGAGATAGGTTCCACTATCAAAATGTCTTAACAAGTATACCCAAATCCCATTTCCCAAGATTCTGTGTTTGACTGAGTCAGATATGAGACT
Source organism: Esox masquinongy (assembly GCA_016801175.1). Classification (NCBI taxonomy): domain Eukaryota; kingdom Metazoa; phylum Chordata; class Actinopteri; order Esociformes; family Esocidae; genus Esox; species Esox masquinongy. Next base: position 55,634 of record JACXGI010000712.1, on the reverse strand, counting down.
TTCAGTAGTATACCCTCAGGTTGGCTCACACTTAGTGTCCAAAGATTAGTGTCATAATATGTGAAATACAGACCAAATCCGAAATTATATGTAAAGAACAAAATATCCTCAAAATATATGATACAAGTCTTACAAAAATGAGGTTTGTAACATATTGCAGTTGGTTCAGGACAGGTTCTTCCAGCTTTCATCTCACTCCGCTGCCTGTCTGCCTTTCCTTGTCTGGTGTAGAATTAGCCTATTTTTGGAAATTTCAACTGGATACATCCAAAAAGAAGAGGTTAGTTTTATAGCAGGACTGTTGTGGGATTGGAATCTGAATACTGTCATAGCCTGCTATCAGACATCCCAAATATGTTTTAGGTAAGGTATTTGCAACTACAGGAAATATGTTTAAATTGTCATTTTAAAAATAATATGCTGTAGACCATTCACTGTGTAGAGTAAGTGCAGAGTAATGTTCACTGCCAAACATATAAAAGCGAATTTTGCAAGACCGGGTTGTCCATGAATTCCATTTAGATTAGGAATTGATTTTACCAAAAATTAACAAGGTCATGTGGGTGCCAGATGGGAATTTCACAGATACAATTCAGTGTTGACATACTGTAAATCTCAGAATCAAAAGAAGATCTCTATTAACAACCAACTAATTTCACTCCACGCTCCCACCAGGCTAAACGTCAGGTTCTAATGCTTCGAGGGCAACAGCTGACCCTAAGGTCTCTGGGAGGTTGACGTCAGAGCACGAGGCACAGTACTGTGCTAGATACCACCAGCTGGCATTAAATACACCCACATCTTCATTTTTCAGGATCTCATTAGCATACCTCTGCTCTGAGGTGTTAGCATGAGCTTGTAGCCTCCGCTTTAGTTTTTAAACTGTCTGCAGTGTCCTGGAAGATTTGTGTGAAATGTTGTCTTTGTTAAAGGAAAGAATAGAAGGTCAATCCTTGGGAGGTTAAAGGAGGTTTTTCCTGTGTAGGCTGTCGAAAGAGAAGATTACTAGGCCCTCTATAAGTATTCTGGCTGGGGTTTAAGTATTGCACAAGATACTGTCACTTGACTCAGTGTATTGTGAGACGCACAGTGTTAGGAGCATAACAGTATCATAAATTACCGTAAGAACACAGCGGAACTATGACTCCAGCGGAACTATCTCCAAAAGGAAACCACATGTGCATCTCATGTTAAAGAGTGTGTGTGTGTGTGTGTGTGTGCGTGTGTTTGGGAGAGCTCACACACCCTATGGGGGTGATTACAGCTTTTTTGTGGTATAGTTTATAATGGTTTACTGCCATCTGTGGCATGGATGGCTGTTGGACTGATTTTTACAGGTGTGTAGGTGTGCTTTTGTACATTTCATTTCCTATGCCCTCAGTATCAATATTCATAGAAATGTGACATTACATGAAAACCTGAAACATTGGGTAAACTCACAACTTTTTCCCAGTTCTGACTTTTCAAAATGCTTTTGTAGCCTTATGCTATGACCAAACCAGGGCCGTCACGAGAGCGTATTGCCTTTTCACCAATGGTTTTTGGGGTACTGCACTGGAAGCATTAGGACATGATGATTGGCTACAAGCATACAGTAGGTGAAGCAATAGCTGAAATTTTTTCTGGTTTTACTTGTACACAATTTACTTTTTTGTAATCTATTCACCACAGCAATTTATTGATGGTGGGAGGTAGGGCTGCCACTGCTCTTTGAAATCTAACCTACAAGAATATTAACTAATTCAGAATTAAGGTTAGCATGCAGTCAAATTATACCAGGACTGCACATTCAGCGCATCCTGCTTCCCTATAAAAATCTGTTAATTCTTGATGGGTTTTTTTACATTTTGGGGTATTTTTCTATAAGTTGTCATCAATGGTAGAATTTAAACTGTTGGTCCCTAGAATAATTTTTTTTTTTTCTTATTTATGTCTTTGGCATATTTGCATATTTTGACTGTACGTATCCGCCACTAGGGGCAGTAGCACACATTTTGTTTTATTAGGGAGTCGTGATTGGGGATGTTGGCCATGCTTATACACGATGAGCCCAGATCACAGTGCTTGCGAGTTCGAATCACAATGAGATGGCCAATATTTTTAAAACATTTTCTGGAAGTGTTAACCATAACAATTTTTTTGTTGTGTAACCTTACCTATTGCCTTAATCCTAACCTTCACTGCACTGGAGTTTTAGCAGCGCTTCCCTTTACCTAGAGCCACATTGGTGAAATATACAGTGTGTAATGCTAAATAAAAATATATGATAATGTCTTTACTTTAAATCACAATGTTTAAGGACCTGAATGCCAACAATTCAAGAATAAAACTTCCATGTCTCTTTCACTAACAAATACTTGGTGAAAAACATTATTTCAGTATTTTAACACCAGCTCTAGTTTATATACTATATGGTACCAATTTTAACAGTCAATGTGGAAAATGTGTGTAATGTATTTGCTAAAATCAGCACATGTGTTAATTTAACTCTTAATTATTATTTACCTCCAACAATATTTAGAACCCAATACCAGTATTTAGCACAAATACATCAACAAACAGCAAAGATAACACATCCCTATATCCATACAATGTCCATAGGATTTCATCAACAAGAAGTTGATGAAATGAGGTACAAAATAGTATTAAACAAAGAAAAATATATCTTAATTATAGATTCTTTGTAGGAGCCACCTTTTGTCTTGATTGCAGCTTTGCACCGTCTTGGCATTCTGCCAACCAGCTTCATGAGTTAGTCTCCTGGAATGCATTTCCAACAGTCTTGAAGGAATTCACACATATGCTATGCAGTTGTTGGCTGCTTTTCCCTCACTCTGCGATCCAACTCATCCCAAAACATCTCAGTTCTGTTGAGGTTGGGTAGTTGTGGTGGCTAGGTAATCTGACTCAACTCCATCACTCTCCTTCTTGGTCAAATAGTCCTTACAAACCCTGGAGGTGTGTTTTGGGTCATAGTTCTGTTGAAAAACAAATGATAATCCCACTAAGCGCAAACCAGATGGGAAGACATATCGCTCCAGAACTCCTCATTCATGCTTCATGGTGGGAACCATTCATGCTGAGATCTGTTCACCCAATCTGCATCTCACAAAGGCACAGTGGTTGGGACCAAAAATCTCAAATTTAGACTCATCAGACTATACAACAAATTTCCACAGGCTAATGTCTATTTTATGTGTTTCTTGACCCAAGCAAGTCTCTACGTAGTGGTTTCATGCAGCAATTCAACCATAAAGGCCTGATTCATGCAGTCTCTTCTGAAAATTTGAAGTTGAAATGGGTCTGTTTCTTGAATTCTGTGAAGCATTTATTTGGGCTTCAATCTGAGGTGCAGTCAATTGCCGATTTCTGAGGCTGGGAGCTATAATGAACATATCCTCTGCAGCATTTCTCAACTTGTAATTTGCAACATATTTCAAAGCAATTTCTATAACCTGTAAAAAACAAGAAAAAGAACCAGGCAAGCCTAGTTCTGCCGGCCCGCGATTAGAAAGGATGAATGGTCTTGTCCCTGCCTGGATTCGGACAGACTGTGTCTTTAACCACTACGCTATTTAAACAGCGGGTTGTGTTGCTCGGGATACTTGTGTAGAGATGCGGTGTCTGTTTACTTCTGTATTGTCAAACCAATTAGAAACTCCACGGTTCTTGAAACTTGTTCCCTACAACAGGTATAACAGGGTCGCTACGATACATTCAATGCGTTAAATTAAAAAGCGATAACTGTAGATGGCTAGCTAATAGCTATGCTGTACAGTACCTATAATGAAAACAATGACTCCAGTCACTCCATGGCTGGTTCGTTTCTTTGGAAAACAATGACAGTTGAATAGCTAACCACTATGCTATGTGAACTACAGTATGTAAATTGAAATCGAGAGCAATTCGTTGTTGGTCCAGTTCGTCCATTGCAATTTAATCATAAACAGTTTTACTTTAGTCTTATTATAATGTACCTACAGTACTGAAGTTTGTAGCCAGCAATGTATTAGTCTAGCTATACAGAACCTATAATGAAAACCATGACTCCAATTACTCCATGCCTGGTTTGTTTCTTTAGAAAACAGTTGAATAGCTATCGCTGTATAAATCGAAACTGAAAGCAATATGTTCGTTGTTGGTGCAGTTCGTACATCGCAGTATTACCATAAACAGTTTTACTTTAGGCTTACTACAATGTAGCTATTGAAGCTTGTAGCCAGCAAAGTTTTAGTCTATCTGGAATAAATCCTAATGCCTCATTTGTTTGGTCGTGGCAAGGATCAATCCCTGATTGACTATGTGGCAGTCAGTGTCTCCAACCACTACACTATTTAACAATGGGTAGTTAGTCAGTCTCTCAGTAAGAAACATTCACTCTTTTTGGCCAGCTCCGCTTACACGGTCCGGCAAAAAAAGGGATGCCTTCAGCAGCATCTGGTCTCCTGGGACAAATCAGCACTGACCCTGGTAATCTTCCACTGCCAACATGCAGTGGGTGCAGGGTGCTATGGTCTCAGAAAAATGTGCTTGTACGTAAAACATGTTTCAAAGCACCCCCATGGCATGGCCAAACTGGCACATTGATTTTTATACATATTGTACACTACCGTTCAAATGTTTTGGGGTCACTTACAAATGTCCTTGTTTTTGAAAGAAAAGCAATTTCTTTGTCCATTAAAATAACAAAAAAATATCAGAAATACAGTGTAGACATTGTTAATGTAGTACAGTAAATTACTATTGTTGCTGGAAAAGGCAGATTTTCAATGGAACATCTACAAAGACCTACAGAGGTCCATTATCAGTAACCTTCAGTCCTGTGTTCCAATGGCACATTGTGTTTGTTTATCTATGTTATCATTTTAAAAGGCTAATTGATCATTAGAAAACCCTTTTGAAATTATGTTAGCACAGCTGAAAACTGTTGTGCTGATTAAAGAAACAATAAAACTGGTCTTCTTTAGACTAGTTGAGTGTCTAAAGCATCAGCAATCGTGGGTTCGATTACAGGCTCAAAATGTCCAGAAACAAAGACCTTTCATCTGAAACTCGTCAGTCTGTTCTTGTTCTGAGAAATTAAGGCTATTCCATGTGAGAAATTGTCAAGAAATTGCCAAGAAACTGAAGAACTTGTGCATGGAATTTCACTCTAATTTATTTGTCCTCTTGCATAAGTTGTGCACCGGGGCCTCCCACACCTCTTTCTATTCTGATTAGAGCCAGTTTGCGCTGTTCTGTGAAGGGAGTAGTAGAAAACCTTGCCCAAGATCTTCAGTTGAACATCACTAGGTTGTGCAGAAATTATCGCATTAATTCAACTCATTTGACTGGTAAAATCACAATCACTTGTATTTCATGTCACAGTGCTTCACTCTGATGTAGGTAAAGTTATGTGTAGGCACCGGCTGCTGTATAGGACAGCAGGCCCCTCCTTACTTCATTAGGCTCTGGGACTGCTGGTTTAAAAAAGATAACTTAATGATGGACTCAAACATTGTTCTCCCAAACACCCCTAATGTCCAAGATTTCTTTCATTGATTGTCGTTTGGACCCAGTCCATTAAAATAACGCACAAGGAAATGAGGCTAATTAACTGCTCTAATTACGTTAGCTCTTGTTTTGGGCAGCAGGGCTGCGTAGTTGCCTGATCTGTTAAGTTTGCCATTTCTTCCGTTATTTTAATTAACTGAATTTTAATTAATATAGAGCAAATGATTATAGTCATGTGGGTTACTAAATCATTGCTAAGGAAAATTGAATAACTGATTTCTAAGGAGAATTAACTTAATGAATCAACCTATGAATTAAATTGGCCTCTCCTCAGATTTAATGCACATTTGCCTTATCCTCAAAAATGTTAGACACAGCTCCCACTAGCGATTGTTCAGGCAAAAAAAAAATTATTCACTCTGATAGTTCCCTTAGCAAATTAAAGTCAGACAATAATGATTTTATCCCCACCAACATTTCATTAGTATGCATTTTTAGAGTGTTGTTCAAGCAAACCTTGCTGTGCAGACATTTTTGCTTGCAGTGTAGTATGTCTCATTTATGAAGTGAGTTCTTCAACTGCAACTCTAGGTTCATAGACATTACATTGCCATGAATAGTGCTGGTCTAGTTTAGATGTTGTTGGTTAGGTTTGGGGATAGTGTTAAGGTTAGGATTAGATTTAAGATTAAGGTTAGGGGCCGGTTTTGCAGACACAGATTAAGCCTAGTCTAGGACTAAAGAAACAAGCTCAATGAAGTTTTCTATTGAACTTGATTTTTTAGTCCTAGACTAGGCTTAATCTGTGTCTGCGAAACCGGCCCCAGGAGTTAAGGTTAGGTTTAAGCATTACATTTTATCTGTTGAGGTTAAATTAAGTTAAAGTTTGGGTAACGGTTTGGTTTAGGGTTAGAGTTTCTGAAAAACTGTTTTTTAAATGATAAAAAAAAAAATCATAAATAGTTATTAAAACATTGAGTGTGTGTTCATATACGTTTGTGTGTGCAACTAGATGATGGTTTAAGCATGCTGTGTATATATGCGCCTCCAGGCACATGGACTAAGCGTGTTAAGACGTGGCTGGATCCAGAAGCATCATAAATCCTCCCATGGGTCTTTGGTTATACAGATGGTTGGCTCCTGGCGTTAACATTCCGCGCCATACAAAACAGCATGGAACCTTATTGAATGCTCGCTAACTTGCTTTATGTCTTTCATCCATCTTCCTGTCACGTATCTCGTATCTTTTTCCATGTGTACACTTTTCTCTTATCATTATTGTGTGTGTCAGTATGTATTTGAAAAACTAATGCACTATACGATACCTTCCGACATCCACTGTAAATTTGTAGGTGTGTGCATGCATATGCCCGCGGAAGCGAATGGAGGTCAGGGAGGAACATCAAAGACCCTGTAATAGGTTTGTGTTAGGAACATCAAAGACCCTGTGTTAGGGCAAAACTGCTGCTTGGTGACGGTAGCAGTTGTTTATTAGTCATGAGGTTATATTACTGGTGTTATCATAGGAGACAGACAGGGTCACAGCAAAGGACTTTCCACGTTCTGTCTCTTTCACTGGTTTTTGCATCTCACTCTTTTTTGCCGGACCGCATAAGCGGAGCCGGCCAAGAAGAGCGAATGTCTCTGACTGACTACTCCTTGTTAAATATCGTATAGGTTAGAGACACGGACTGGCAAAAATAGGTCCTGCGTTTGAGTCTCGTCACATTCAAAACACATTATGCATTAGCATTTGTTCCGGATAGACAAACTTTGCTGGCTACAACCTTCAGTAGCTACGTTATAGTAAGCTTAAAAAAAACTGTTTAGTAAATTGCGACTCTTCCTGGTGGATTTGCGAAATATGCATCCATTCATGCTTTTTGGGCCAGGATAGACAATAACTTTGTTGCCTACAACCTTCAGTAGCTACGTTATAGTAAGCCTAAACTAAAACTGTTTACGGTTATATTGCGACTATTTCTGGTGGATTTTCAAAATACACATCCGTGCATGATTTTTGGGGTAGTATAAGATAGATCACAACCCCTTGGGAAGTAAAAGAGCAGTGGTTTCCACGATTCTCTCATCTTTTCACTTGACGGAAAAGTCAGTTATCGTCACCTATATTCATAGTTATTGTATCAATGTCATTCATGAATGAAAGAAAAACAAATGTACTTGTGCCATGAAATGAAATAGCTTTGGCAGAGTAAAGTTCATCCTCAGTCTTGCCTAGGCTTGCCTGGTTCCTTTTCTGGTTTTCGCCTAACTTTAGGAAAATGTTCAGTTAATCAGGTTAGTTGTGTCACATGATACGTTCTAAATAGTTATCGGACCATCTCTAGGAGACCATTTCCCAGATTAAGCGTAGTCACAGATTATGCCTAGTCCAGGACAAAAGATGAATATCCCTAGAGATTTTCCATCAAGTTAAATTTTTAGACCAGGACTGGGCTTAATCTATGGCTAGGAAACTAGGGGTAAATATCTAGCCAAAATGTGTGAATGTTTCTGTGTAGAATGTGTTTGCTTCTAAAATAGCTTGTTGTACATTTTATAAATTGTTCTTACAGGGCTCAACCGGGATTCTCTCCCTTTGATTAACACCACATACACAACACTTTGAAGGTGCAACATATTGTTTTAACATGAAACAAAAGTTACTAAGATTTATAAAAAAACGGAACTGTGTTGAGTTAGTACTCATTAGAACCAGCATTGGCAGCAATTTCAGCTGCAAGTACTTTTGAGGAAATCAACATCTGGTCCCTGCAATTTTTGCCCATTCTTTTTTGCAAACTTGCTCAAGCTCTCTCAGATTATCAATTGCATTGAAGTCCGGTATTTGACTGAGCCATTCAGCTTCAGGTTTTTAACCCATTCCAGTGTGGCCATGGCTCTGTGTTTAGGATCATTGTCTTGCTGAAAGGATAACCTCCGCCCCAGTCCAAGGTCTCCTGTATTCTTACCCAGATTTCCCTCTAGGATACTTCTGTATTGACATCCATCATGCCCTTAATCCTGAAAGGATTCCCAGTCCCTTAGGATGAAAATAGCTTAAGGTAATGCTGCTACCACCATGCTTTACAGTGGGTGTTCTCATTTAGAGGCTTTATGCCACATATGTATAGCTTTTTGCATTTAGCCGATTAAGTTCAGTTATAGTCTCATCAAACCTGAGAACCTTTTGCTACATCTTTGTTGTGTGTTTCTCATGCCTCATGACAGTATTCAGTATTGGATCAATATTGACCCCCATAAGTAATTCACTTATGGGCATTTTCTCCCGTCCTGGCTAAGTTGGTCTCCCGTCCTGGCGAAGTTGGTTTTCCGTCCTGGCTAAGTTGGTCTTCCGTCCTGGCTAAGTTGGTCTCCCGTCCTTGCTAAGTTGGTCTCTCGTCCTGGCTAAGTTGGTCTCCCGTCCTGGCTAAATTGGTCTTCCGTCCTGGCTAAGTTGGTCTTCCGTCCTGACTGAGTTGATCTTCCGTCTTGGCTGAGTTACTGTTGGTCTCTTGGTGGTTTTCTGAGCACCGTTGTCCTTGCCCCGTTCTCAATTTTAGAGGACAGCCTGCTATGCAGAGTCCTGTGTGAGACATATTCTTTCCATTTCTTATAATGGACCTAACTTTGCTCCAGGGGATGTTCAATGTTTGGGATATTTTTTATAACCCAGTGCAGACAAGTGCTTTTCCAGAACTTTCTTCCGGACATTTTTTTAAGGTCCTTGGTTTTTATAGTGTGGTTGTTTGGATATGCTCTTTGCCGTACTCTAGACTAGAGTTCTCCAAAACGTTTTTTTATTTAATCTGAGATCATGTGACACTTTAATTTCACACCGGTGAAATAATGAATCTAATAATGTGACTTCTAAAGGCAATATTGGCACAGCTTATTTAAAAATGTCATAACAAAGGGGGTTAACAATTAATCAAGTCTTTACGTTTTTTGTGGTTTATAGGAAAAGTATATGTATAAGTTTATGTAGAAATCAGTGACAGAAAATCTTAATGAAATCCAATGAAGTTTCAGATTGTAAGCATAGTGTGAATCCTAACTCAGGTTTGCCCTTTGTGAATCAATTTGTCAAAGTCAATCCCATTATCTTGCGACCTTCTGCATAGGTAAGAACACAATCTGACCTGTAACATTGCAGTCAGTGTCTAATGCAGTTAACTTGTTAGTCAGTGATGCTGCTGAGATTTTAAACAGATTCATACATGGCTTCTGGCATCGTGCTGACTTTCCCGTTGGATTACACGTGCACACATGTTCACAGAAAACACACATTAAATGTAGTCCATTCATTTCTTGTTTTCCTTAGTCAACTTCAACATCAATACATATTACACATAACACAAGTAATATGTTCCTTGAACATATCCCTATTTATCTCACTGGTGTCCAGACAGTTTCAAATTCCTCATTAGAATGGGAAATAGTGGAATTTGACAGTGATGTCAGTATATTCTCCTGATTCTCCAGAAAGCGCTGGGGACCAAACCGAGCTCCAAGTCAATTTAACAGAATTAAGTCAAATGTTTGGACCCATGTGTACTCTATTATTCTATATATCTATTTATGGCATAGACGTTTTTTCTAATCCTTTATCACCTCGTTCTAGGTTCCTCTCACCTTGTCTGTCCACAGCTGTTCATACTCAGTATTTTCTGTTTTACAACACACGTTTATAATATATTATCCCCTGTCGTTGTTGTAACGCCTGTTTTCTTAGCCAATCAGAGTGAGGGTTGACTACAAGTCGAACTCCATTTGCAAAATGAGAATCAACTGTACATATGTGTGCATGCATGCATGCATGTGTGAAGATTATTTCCTCTGTAGTGTGCGTGTGTGTGTGTGTGTGTGTGTGCGTGTGAGTGTGATGTGTGTGTTCAGTTCATGGGGAGTCCAAGGAAACTGTGAATTGCTTAGAGATGACCCAGCAGATAACAAAAGACATTTAGAATTCAGGAACAGTAGCAGGCTCTCTTTCTTGTCTCTTCATCTCTCCTGTTGTTCTCTCAGCTTCACACTCTATTTTGGTCACCTTGTAATCAGTTCAATCCAATTAATAAATTTTGTATGAGCAGAAAGTAATGTGCTGATTATTCCGAAGCAGACTGAACCAATAATAGATTAATGGGCAAAGTTTTCATCTCTGTCATTCTGTACCTATTCCCTCATATCACATTCTTTCATTCTCTTTCTCTCTATGTCTCTATATCGTTAAGTCAGTGGCGGTTTTAGAGATTTGGGGGCCCTAGGCAGAGACTGGTTGAGGCCCCAACATCATCTATTTTTTATCTATTGTCCTTATCAAAGACATACTGGCAACATTTTGAACATACCTTCTTTCTTTGGAACTGCCACTTCAAAAGACACTTGCATTGCTGCCCCTTTCAGTAGAGTAAATAAATTAGTTTAAAAATAATGATCTGAAGGGTACATACTGCCTTATAAGCTACGACTACATGTTCATTGAGCATAGCCGCTTAGCTATTCATGTTTATCATACAAGTAGTAGCCGCAGCCGCTAAGCTATTACTGTTATGGACACTCACGCTATTTTTATCCTTCTGTTTTTCTGCCCCGCTCACATACCAGCGTTTCAATTTCAAAAACTTTACTATCCATCTCTTGCGTATTGTAGCAGGCTCCGGCTGGTAGAGTAAGCTACCTAACGTCTTTCGGGCTGCTGCCGTAAGAAACAATATGGAACAGACAGTTTGAGTAAAAGATGGGGGTTTGGTCTCAAACATAAATCATTTAATTTGAGCATCATTTTGAGTAACACAATCAGATCTTAAGACAAAAAATAATTATAAAAAACAATGTATTATATATTTTTTAAATTTTATTTCAGTTTGAATTTTCATAGGGCCCAAGGCCTTCTGGGGGCATAGGTGGTTGCCTACCTTGCATAATGGTAGCGACCGCCACTGCGTTAAGTTTCACTAAGGCCATATGTCCTGCAGAAGATATGGTTTGACATTTAAAACAAAATAGTCACACTGTAATTAAAAACACACGAACATCAAGAACAGCATTGATTAGAATAATGTGTTCTTTTAACTCCCACATGCTAGTCGACCCAATAGATTTCCCCCATAAGGTTTTAACTACAATTGGAAAATAATAGGCATTGTTAGTGTGCATGTCTTGTCATTATTAATGAAACCACTGTTTGAAGACAAAAGTTAAAAGTGGTTTATGTACATATGAATTGTAGCGTTCCTTTGCAATCTTATTAGCTAAATGCATATATACGGCAACATTTGACATTATTCCACAAGAAGGAACATCATTGAAGTAATACAACAAATTGTGAATTTATTATACTGTCACTAGTACTCTTTATTTAGACTGTCTCTGTGTCTTCCTGTGCAGGTAACCACATGCTTCTACGTGTTCTGCCATCAGTCTACCCGAAACAGCCTGACGCCATCCATCGTCACCTAGTCAACTTGATGGCCATGATGTCACAGCTCGAGTCACCTGAGCAACAACACCTACTAAGGCTTATCCAGATGGTCGCCGAGGAACATCCGCTGGTGTGTTTGTGTGTTTGTGTGTGAGCTTGCGGGCGGGCCTGATTTATTATGCTTTATAATGCTAGGCCATATTATCAGCGTGTGTGAGTGACATGCCAGTAACAGCTTGGAAATCCCTGGTGAAACATCAGCGGGTTTCAGGGGAACAGAGCACATTCTGAGAAAACATTAATCATGAGAAATTCCAAATTCCTGTATGTGGGAACGCTGTATTGCGCTCCAGAGAGTGTGGTCTAGCATGCAGAGACTCAGGGGAAAGAAACGTGAGAGGGGGAATTATGCATGTACATGCTGGATGTACTATGTTAAACTCCTCCCTTGTATAAACACTGAATGAGCCAACTCATCGCCAGTGCCTACTTAGGGGAATAGGGGGACGCTCTTCATCTGGCCTGGTGAAAACAAGAGGAGTCACAGATCAGTGAAGTGAGTAAGAGACACCCACACATTCCTGAATATGACATTGGTTTTGTTTCTGGCGTAGTCAATAGTGTAATGCTGCTGTGTTCTTGGGGTGATTAACCGTACTGTCATTTTACGGCCAGTTCATTGTCACCAATGGCAATTATTTTCACACTTCCCATCTCGCGCACTCATGTTGCGTCCGATGTGCAGATTCATTAGTGAAAATTCTTTCCCTTTCGTAAGGAGTCATCCAGCTCATCCTTTCCGAAGAAATAGAGACAGTTGTGTCTACTACAGTACTTGTAGCTCTTGACTGACTATTTCAACATATGTGCATTTTACTGGTAGCTGTGGAGCCTCTACTCTATGCATGTGCACAACCTGAATACAAACTTCAATCATGCCTTTTAAGTTAAACAGGTGTTGGCCTGGAAGCTTCTCCTTCCAGGTGATAAAACCTGGCTCAATCCTGACCACACTGACTATTCGCTCTTTATTCACTCTGAACAGACGATCTCTTTTTGCCGGACCGTGTAAGCGGAGCCGGCCAAAAAGAGCGAACGTCTCTTACTGAGTGAGTGACAGACTGACTGCCCCTTGTTAAATAGCGTAGTGGTTAGAAATGCGGACCTGCAATCAGTAGGTCTTGTGTTTGAATCTCGTCAAAGCTATTTATGCATTAGGATTTGTTACGACAAAAACTTCATTAGGATTTGATAAACAAAAACTTCACTGGCTACAACCTTCAGTAGCTGCGATATAGTAAGCCTAAAATAAAACTGTTTATGGTTATATTACGACTATTTCTGGTGCATTTTCGAAGTATGCATCCGTGCATGCTTTTTGGGTCAGGATAGACAAAAACTTATTTGGCTACAACCCTCAATAGCTACGTTATAGTAAGCCTAAAATAAACTGTTTATATTGTGACTCTTTCTGGTGATTTTCAAAGTATGCCTCCGTGCATGCTTTTTGGGGTAAAATAGGCTAGATCAAAACCCCTTGGGTAGTAAAAGAGTAGGGGTTTCCACGATTCTCTCGTCTTTTCACTTGACGAAAAAGTCTTATTGTCACCTATATTGATAGTTAATGTATCAATGTCATTCACGAATGAAAGAAAAATTAATGTTTTTGTGCCATGAAATGAAATAGCTTTGGCAGTGTAAGGTTCATATTCAGTTTTGCTAGAAATTGATCAATTCTTTTCACTATTCCAAGTAGTAATTTAGATACTAGTAAGCCTATTACTGGCTAATAAGCTGTTAAAATGGCCACTGGCAAAAGGCATACAGTTCATAGATGTTATTTTGTGGTCGAGATAAACTTATAATAAGAAACATTAGTCAGATTAACACAATGCTTGTCTAGTTAAAATATTCAAACTTGGCGTGATGTTAATGCGTGACACAATGATCTAATGTTGAGATACTCTAGGTAAATGTTTAGCACTGTAGTGTAGTGGTTGAAGACACAGCCACTCACATGGGGGGCCCAGGTTCAAATCCAGTCAGGGAAATAATATTTATCACTTTAAATTGCAGGCTAGGCTTTTCTGGTTTCTTCTTTTAAAAGATTTTCCTACGTTTTGTTACCGCAGCAACTTAACTTTCAACTTGGGTTACGTACATCCTTTTGGGTGTTGTTGCTGTGAAATGAATAATACATTTGTTCCTGCGGCGGATTTGAGTGAATACCGGAACGGCCCTTGCTCACGCAGCTTCTATGTCACTTCAACCAATCCCCACAAGTTTTGCCTGGTGTGCCTCAACCATAGTCATGCTTCTGATGCCCTTGTCCATCCCAGCTAGTGAGATTGCCATTGCTGGCTGCGCCCTTACTGTCGCAATAGAATCTCTTATGGGGCAGGTCTGATGAGATTCCTCATAGGCAACCAGTCTAAACTGTCTTGCTAACTGTCTTCCCCCCTATTCTGACACCATTCCCAGCTTGTTGCCCATATTTCCCAACCTCTTAGGCAAATTTGTCGTTTTTTCCTCTAGGTTGGTGGGGGAGAAATTGATAGTATGGGGGATGCCTCCATACTACACATTCTCATTTACAGCAGTGACCTAGGAGCAATGTGGGTTAACAGCCTTGCTCAGGAACAGAACAATATATTTTTCAGATTGTCTCTGCGATTTGATCTAGCGACCGTTAAGGTATTGGTCAGATGCTCAAAGCGCAAGGATGCCTGCCGCCCCTGGTGGTTTCTTCAATGCTGGTGTGTCAGCTTTTCACCTGTCAGGCTTGGGGTGTGATTTTATTTCAGTAGGAACCCCCTACAAAGGTTAGGTTATGTAATGTAACAGTCTGAATCAGTGTGGGCAAGGCGGAGCTGTGATTCTGTCACATAGAGAACAGGGCTTTCAGTTTGACTTGAGCCCTTATTTGCCTTGAAAAGTGTGATTCAGTTGTGCATACAGGTAGAGCATGTGACACAAGGGCATATTTGTAGGCAAAACCAAACGTTCCCATAGTTAGCTTGCTTGCTACAGAAGTAAGCTAGCTTGCATTGTTAACTACTGTCATTATTCTGTAGCCACTGTTTGATAAACGCCTAACGCTGTTTGAGTGTGGTGTGGGAATTAGGGAATCCAGAAAATGTGGGCACATGATTACAGTTGTGCTCAAAAGTTTGCAAACCCTTGGAGAATTGGCAATATATGTACCATTTGTAAAGAAAACATGAGTGAACAGGCAAAACATTTTTTTTTTTTTATTTCTTATGGGATTCTATGAGGCCCCAAATTCTTGCAGGTGGTATAGCTGCCCATTCGTCTTGGCAAAATGCCTCCAGGTCATGCAAAGTCTTTGGTTGTCTTGCATGAACCGCACATTTGCAATCTCCCCAAAAAAAGTGATAATAAATGGCTTCATATGATCACTATCCTTAAATAAAAGACAGCTTTTTTGCATGATCTGTCATATTTTCAAAATAAATGCCAAAATTTCACAATTTCTGCCAGGGTATGCAAACTTATGAGCACAACTGTACATATGTAGAACGATCAAAATACAAATGATTCAATAACTGCCAAGTGTCATTAACTGTGAAGGCCTATAGATTAATGGGAGAGGGAAAGAAACTGAGATTTTGAAGGTGAAATAATAAAGTTATAAATAGACAAAAGAGAAAGACCTAGCCTACAGCTGGATGAAGACAAGAGGAGTTATTGTTGTGGTAGTTTGGCCAGAACAGATAATGAAGTGGAAGTAAATAGGGTTGATTTTAGCCAGCAAGTCCAGCAGCTAGACTATTCATCTCCCAAGAGATCACGCGTTTCACCCCATGATCCGTTACAAAGACGTCACCATTTTCACTGACTAGCGGTCATCCAGGATGACAGAGGTGGTGGAAGGGTCATCATCTTGTCATTTCACCCTGATGACAGAGGTGGTGGAAGGGTCATCATCTTGTCATTTCACCCTGATGACAGAGGTGGTGGAAGGGTCATCATCTTGTCATTTCACCCTGATGACAGAGGTGGTGGAAGGGTCATCATCTTGTCATTTCACCCTGATGACAGAGGTGGTGGAAGGGTCATCATCCTGCCATTTCACCCTGCCTGTGTTCTTGTGTGTTGGTACATGTTCTACTACCCTGTGGGGACCATAAATCCTGACTGGGATAACAAAATGAGGTAAATGTGACCCTGTGGGGACTTTTTGCCGGCCCCCATTTAGAAAAAAAATGTTTTCCGCTCAGTGGTTTGGTTTAGGGTTGCATTTGAGGTTGGGGTTAGAATCAAAGTGAGTGGTGGGGAGTCAGGAGTGAGGGTTGGATTTACACTGGAGGTTCCTGTTAGGGTTCCTGTTAAGGTTTAGAGTTATAAGTTACAATTTTGTTTTGGATTAATGCCTGGGGTCCCCACAAGGATAACAAAACATGAAAGTGTGCATGCGTGCCCATGTGTCTTTGTCTCCATGTGAACACAGGCACATTCTGTTCTCACCCCCATTTTCTTTTCCATTCCTCTCAGATCCCTACTTTCCTCCCTCCCAGGCCTCTCCACTGTCTCCAGATGTCCTGCTTTCTGGGATCCTGTCAACAGCAGGCCCCCTGATGTCCTCAGCCATCCTCTTTCTTTCTTACTTTTTCCAAAGTCAGCTACCACTCTACCAAAATTTTTATTTCTCATCTTCTTTCATCTCTCTTCCCTACTCACTTGTGTACTCGTCCATCTTCGAACATGCTGTGCTTTGGTTTTATCCTCTCCTCCCTTTTCCTCTTCCTTCAGGCATTAAGCCCCCTGGTGCCATGCCTGGTTAGTTACCTAGGTGATGCCTCTCTGAATGAGACCCTACTGGGTGCGCTTGTGGACGTGTCACAGGCCAGCCCCGCATCCCTGGTCCCCTTCCTGCCCGCACTAAGGATTGTGGGTCAGCAGTTCCCAGCTCTCCTCGGACACCTGGCCAAAATACATGGAGCCGTAGGCATGCTTAGTGAGGTGAGAAGACTCCAGTACTCCTTTCTTACTACCCTCATCCTGTCATATTGCTCTTTTTTTCTCTCTATCCCTTTTTATCTTGTCTTCTCTCTCCTTTCTCTTACCCTTTCTCCCTTTCCCTCTCTATCTGCTTCTCTTTTTTTTCTGTATCTCTGTCCCTGTCACTCTTCTCTATAAATCTTTGTCTCTCTCTCCCTCCCCTCTTCTCTCTCATATTCCGCCTCTCCATTGTCATTGTCAACTTCTGCTTCCCCTCTCTGCTATCTCTACATCAGTGTTGATGCAGACGACGGAACTCACTGTGCCAGTTCCGCTTATGTCAGCTTGGTTGGTTTGTCCATAAATTCACACGCACACACACACACAAACACTCACAATTACAAACACACACACAATTACACATACACTGCCAGAAAGCGTCAACCACTATGGAACCAATTCTTCCAGTCCACATATTCCTAATCATCTTTAGCCTGAGCGTTCATGTTATCCTTATTGTTTTATTTCGTGGCTTAGGTTGACATCCGACCATAAACAGTCAGTTACGGTGCTCATATCACAGCCTAGTAAAATCTAGTTATGCCTGGAATGACAGCGTGAAACTCACAGCAGTTTATTTTTGTTTGGTTAAATACAGTATGATGAACCACAGGACAAGTATGTTCTGGTATCATGCCATCTTACTCACGTGGGCCAACTCTAAACACAGCTCAGGTAACACGTTAAGCCCCCTGTGTCGGCCCAGCGCACTTTTTGAAACACTGCATGTGGTTTTCATTTGTTTGTTCAGGTGAACTTTGTCTTAGTGTCAAGGGATGATTTCCGCAGAAACTGATAATGAGCATGGTAGTCTAAGAGATGATTAGTGAATGGGGCCTTTTGAAGGAACACAGAGGGGACAAGCCTATCCTACCTCAGATAGGCCTGCATATATATATATATATATATATATATATATATATGAATGGTATATATATGAATATATACACTACCATTCATATATATATGAATGGTAGTGTATATATACATACACTACCATTCAAAAGTTTGGGGTCACTTAGAAATGTCCATGTTTTTTAAAAGAAAAGCAAGTTTTTTGTCCATTAAAATAACTTCCAATTGATCCCATATACTGTATAGACCTAGTTAATGTTGCAAATGACTGTTGCAGCTGGAAGCGGCAGTATTTTAATAGGTTATCTACATAGGTGTACAGGGGCCCATTATCAGCAACCATCACTCTTCTGTTCCAATGGTTCCAAAAGTTATCATTCTAAAAGGCTAATTGATAATTAAAAATCCTTTTGCAATTATGTTAGCACAGCTGAAAACTGTTGTGCTGATTAAAGCAGCAATAATACTGGCCTTCATAAGACTAGTTGAATATCTGGAGCATCAGTAATTGTGGGTTCAGATACAAGCTCAAAATGGCCAGAAACAAAGACCTTTCATCTGAAACTCGTCAGTCTGTTCTTGTTCTGAGAAATTAAGGCTATTCCATGTGAGAAATCACCAAGAAATTGCCAAGAAACTGAAGAACCTTTGCATGGAATTTCACTCTAATTTATTTGTCCTCTTGCATAAGTTGTGCACCGGGGCCTCCCACACCTCTTTCTATTCTGATTAGAGCCAGTTTGCGCTGATCTGTGAAGGGAGTAGTAGAAAACCTTGCACAAGATCTTCAGTTGAACATCACTAGGTTGTGCAAAAATTATCTCACTAATTCAACTCATTTGACTGGTAAAATCACTATCACTTGTATTTCATGTCACAGTGCTTCACTCTGATGTAGGTAAAGTTATGTGTAGGCACCGGCTGCTGTATTGGACAGCAGGCCCCTCCTTACTTCATTAGGCTCTGGGACTGCTGGTTTAAAAAAGATAACTTATTGATGGACTCAAACATTGTTCTCCCAAACACCCCGAATGTCCAAGATTTCTTTCATTGATCGTCGTTTTGGGAGATTTGTACAGGGTAAAATGGATCTTGAAGAAGGAAGGCTATCACTGCATTTTGCAACACAATGCCATACCTTGTGGACTGCGCTTGATTGGAGCCGATTTCTTCCTACAACAGGACAATGACCCAAAGCCCAGCTCCAAACTATGCAAGAACTATTTAGGGAAGAAGCAGTCAGCTGGTATTCTGTCTATAATGAGTGGCCAGCACAGTCACCAGATCTCAACCCTATTGAGCTGGTGTGGGAACAGCTTGACCGTATGTTACGTAATAAGTGCCCATCAAGCCAATCCAACTTGTGGGAGGTGCTCCAGGAAGCATGGTATGAAATCTCTTCAGATTATCTCAACATATTGACAACTAACATGTCAAAGGTCTGCAAGGCTATAATTGCTGCAAATGGAGGATTCTTTGACAAAAGCAAAGTTTGAAGGACACAATTATTATTTCAATTAAAAATCATTATGTCTAAGCTTGTCAGTGATTATATTTCCTATTTGTATTGCTATATTTCCTGTTCAAACTAATTTCATGTATGTTTAATGAAAATATGTATGTTTTCATTTAGTGATCCCAACGTTTTTGAATGGTAGTGTATCACTAACCCTAACCTTATCACTTGGTCACTTAGTCCTTGTTTTTGAAAGAAAAGCTCATTTCTTTTACAATAGTCATTTACAACATTAACAATGTCTACACTGTATTTCTGATAAATAGGATGTTATTTTAATGGACAAAAACTTTGCCTTTCTTTCAAAAACATGGATGTTTCAAAGTGACCCCAAACCTTTGTTATCAGCCATAACATTATGACCACCTACTTAATATTTTTTAGATCCCCCATTTGCCGCCAAAAGAGCCCTGACCCGTCGAGGCATGGACTCCACTAGACCTCTGAATGTGTGCTGTGGTATCTGGCACCAAGACGTTAGCAGCAGATCCTTCCTGTAAGTTGCGAGGTGGGGTCTCCATGGATCGGATCTGTTTGTCCAGCACATCCCACAGATGCTCGATTGGATTGAGATCTGGGGAATTTGGAGGCCACGTCAACACCTTGAACTCATTGTTGTGTTCCTCAAACCATTCCTGAACCATTTTTGCTTTGTGGCAGGGCGCGTTATCGCGCTGAAAGAGGCCAATGCCATCAGGGAATAGCATTACCATGAAAGGGTGCACATGGTCTGCAACAATCCTCAGGTAGGTGGTACGTGTCAAAGTAACATCCACATGAATGGCAGGACCCAAGTTTTCCCAGCAGAACATTGCCCAAAGCATCACACTGCCTCCGCCGGCTTGCCTCCTTCCCATAATGCATCCTGGTGTCACGTGTTCTCCAGGTAAGCGACGCACACGCACCCGGTCATCCAAGTGATGTAAAAGGAAACGTGATTCATGAGACCAGGACACCTTCTTCCATTGCTCCGTGGTCCAGTTCTGATGCTCACGTGCCCATTGTAGGCGGTTTCGGCAGTGACAGGGGTCAGCATGGGCACCCTGACTGGTCTGCAACTACGCAGCCCCATACGTAACAAACTGCAATACACTGTGTGTTCTGACATCTTTCTATCAGTACCAGCATTCACGTTTTCAGCAATTTGAGCTACAGTAGCTCGTCTGTTGGATCGGACCACACGGGCCAGCCATCACTCCCCACGTGCATCAATGAGCCTTGGCCACCCATGACCCTGTTGCCGGTTCACCGCTTTACCTTCCTTGGACCACTTTTGATAGGTACTGACCACTGCAGATCGGGAACACCCCACAAGGGCTGCAGTTTTGGAGATGCTCTGACTCAGTTGTCTAGCCATTACAATTTGGCCCTTGTCGAAGTCGCTTGGCCATTTTCCCTGCCTCTAAACTCTAAATGCATAAACTTTGAGGACAGAATGTTCCCTTGCTGCCTAATACATCCCACCCACTGACAGGTGACATGATAACAAGATTATCAGTGTTATTCACTTCACCTGTCAGTGGTCATAATGTTATGGCTGATTGGTGTATATACAGTATATATATTTATTGGGTGAGAATATACAGCTCTGGAAAAAATTAAGAGACCACTGCAAAATTATCAGATTCTCTGGGTTTACTATTCATAGGTATGTGTTTGAGTAAAATGAACATTTTTTTTTTATTCTACTGACAACATTACTCCCAAATTCCAAATAAAAATATTGTCATTTAGATTATTTATTTGTAGAAAACAACTGGTCAAAATAACCAAAAAAAAGATACATTGTTTTCAGACCTGAAATAATACAAAGAAAACAAATTCATATTCATTTTTTAACAACAAAATACTAATGTTTTAACTTAAGAAGAGTTCTGAAATCAATATTTGGTGGAATAACCCTGATTTTTAATCACAGCTTTCATGCGTCTTGGCATGCTCTCCACCAGTCCGTCACATTGCTGTTGGGTGACTTTATGCCACTCCTGGCACAAAAATTCAAGTAGCTTTGCTTTGTTTGATGGCTTGTGACTATCCAACTTCCTCTTGATCAAATTCCAGAGGTTTTCAATGGGGTTCAGGTCTGGAGATTGGGCTGGCCATGACAGGGTCTTGATCTGGTGGTCCTCCATCCACACCTTGATTGACCTGGCTGTGTGGCATGGAACATTGTCCTGCTGGAAAAAACAATTCTCAGAGTTGGGGAACATTGTCAGAGCAGAAAGAAGCAGGTGTTTCCTGAAGCATCCCCAGATCATCACCGATCCTCTACCAAATTTCACAGTGGGTGCGAGACACTGTGGCTTGTAGGCCTCCCCAGGTCTCCATCTAACCATTAGATGACCAAGTGTGGGCAAAGCTGAAAATTTGACTCATCAGAGAAGATGACCTTATTCCATTCCTCTACGGTCCAATCCTTATGGTCTTTTGCAAACTTCAGCCTGGCTCTTCTTTGCTTCTCATTGATGAAGGGCTTTTTTCTAGCTTTGCACAACTTCAGCCCTGCCCCTTGGAGCCTGTTTTGAACCGTCCTCACCATGCACTTCACCCCAGCTGCTGTTTGCCATTCTTTTTGTAGGTCACTTGATGTCATCCTACGGTTGTTGAGTGATATTCGAATGAGTTGACGTCATCTCGGTCAGTGGAAAGTCATTTTCGCCCTCTGCCAGTCTGTAGCTTTGTTGTCCCCAATGTCTGTTGCTTGACCTTGTTCTTATGAATAGCCGTCTTTGATATTTTCAGGATGGAAGCAACCTGACGCTCACTGTATCCCTCTGCCAGTAAAGCCAGAATTGAACCCTTCTTTTCCTCACTCAAAGCTTTTCTTTTCAACTCTTATCATGCTGAATAGTTATTTTTTTATACAAATTACCTTTGAGGTACTACTTGCACAGTTTTTGCCATCCAGCTGGTCCTATTGCAAGAGGATAGTGATGACCACAGCAGTGGTTTTTATACTTTTCCTCATTAAATTAGATTTGGTTCAGGTAATCACCTAATCAGTACCTCATTAATTAAAATGAGGTGTGCCTGTGTTGCAATTTAATAGACACTGGAATGGAATGGCTGCCATACATGTAGAGATGCTGATTTAAGAAAAATTAGGAGTGGTCTCTTAATTTTTTCCAGAGCTGTATATACAGTACCAGTCAAAAGTTTGGACACACATTTACTTGAATGGGCAAATGTGTACCAACTTTGACTGGTACTGTATTTACTTTTAGAACACATGGGCTCAATACGTTTGGGGGTGACATGGAAAGGTTTGATATAGCTTGTGCAAAGAAGGACTTAGCATATCCTTGGTGAATGCTAATGAGCACAAACTGCTTATGCAGGCATGTTTCCATATCACTTCACCTCTCAGCCTTCGTAGCTGATGCGTGGTGAACGCATCAGCTGTCGCCTGTCCCAGGTGGTGTCGCCTGTCCCAGGTGGCTGTCGCCTGTCCCAGGTGGTGTTTCATGTTGAAAGCTATCTGTTCTAGATGTTTTTGCCAAGTTCAGTCAGTCCATTCCTCTCGATGATAGAACACTGACTGATTGATGCTGAGACAGACGCTTGAACCTAGTGATTATGTGACTCACACATGCAAAATGAGGTGTCTGAGGTGTGTTTTCAGTCCTTTACAACCTTTTGGAATGGCTCCCTCTCTCTTCTCTGGGTTTAAATACATATGAGTGAGGGGAAAAGCTTGGAACTAGAGCCAGCTGTTGCATTTGATTGTTAATTGTGATGTTTCCCTAGAAGCTATGAAAATGAAAAGCCAAAGCTCCATGCAGGGAATGCCGGAAGGTTTGTCACGATAGATCCAGATTCGCAGCAGGATTCTGCTCATTCTGCAAGGCAAACACACACACACAGACACTGGAGCGTGCGCACTTCCCAGGGGACAAGGAACGATTTCGCCCGTCAGCTCCAATCACTCCTCTGTTATTACTCTGACAACCCTCCAAACCAATCCGCTCCGGCATTAGCGTGTGTGTGTGTGTGTGTCCTGCGTTTGTGTTATTTCACGTTGGATGTTTCAAAGGAGGAAAAACATGTAGAGCTCCAGTTACAAGCCTGAGCCGCTTTAAATAAAGAAACCCATCTGTTTTTCTTTCTCACTGTCTGCCTATTGTCTCTTCTGTATTCCTCCCTGTGCTGACTGCTGACGCTACACAGACTTTTTTCCAGATGAGATGTGGCACAACAATGTCCTGCACATTACAACAATGTCCTGCACATTATGGTGACATTTCCCTACATGGAACACTATTTTCGGTTTTGGAATTAGGTTTAGGGTCTCAGTTGGGGTTTGGGTTCAGGTTAGGTTTTTGGGGTTAAGTTTAGGGTTAGGGGCTTATCGAAAGTAGGTTTTTCAGTATATATAATGATCGGGGTCCAAATCTTTGAACAGAGCGCTAATCCACTCTTTTCTCTTCCCCAAATGGATTTTTCAGAAGAACTGGGCATCTTTCTGAAACTCCCACTGTTTTAAATGGGTGCCAGTGTGTGCTTACGCATGACTGCATGTCTCTGTGGCTATTGGCATGCAGCCTCTAATTATGGGTAGAGGGGTAATTGCCTAATTTAAAGAGATGATTACAGGGATATGGGGTTGTTTATCCTGTTTAAAGGTGGGGCAGATGGACAGCGATTTGGTTAGTGGGGAGCCAGTGAAAATTGAGCAATAGCAGGAAAATGAATGCAATGGTGTGGACGTGCGTGTGTTTGCGCATGTGTGTTAATAGAAGTGGGGCACAGGTTACTCCACTACCATCACCCAGGAGGTCTTAGTGGAGGCATTTCCCAGAATCCAAGTTTGTTTTCCACTCAGCAACAGTGTGAGGAAAGACTTTAGGGGGATGCAGTTGACAGTTTAAACCCTTTTGGAAGGGATGATTGCAAAAACCTGAAGCGGAAGAATTGATGGTAGCGCCATAGTTTTGTTGTGTGTGTGTGTGTGTGTGTGTGTGTGGAGCCCCCACATCCCATGGTGAATACACACATGAAGTCATGACATCTTATTCTTTTCCTCAATTTCCCTCAATTGTTCTTAAATAGGCTTAAATGACCATTTAGGAGGCACTGGGACGCCTCACACACCGTCCTATTGACACCTCATGTAACCTCTCACTCCAACTTCCTTTCGTCGTCTTCAGCAAAGTCACACCCCTCCCCTCCTTCTGTCTGTCTGCCCTGCATCACTCTCCTTATATTCCTTTTCTCCCTCATTGGTTGAAAACTGTATTCGTCCACCACTTTTTTCTCACCTCCCGAGTTTTGTCTCTCTCTTTCCTTCTTCGTCTCTTTCTTTCTGTCTCCTTCTGTTCTCTTTTTCTGTCTCTCTCTTAAAAAAACAATAAATAACAGCGGAAGAAAAAGAAAATTGTAAACAATAATCATTACACACAAAGGATTCAAACACATAAATGTCTCTTCTATTGATTAGAACAAATTCACATGTAATATTATAAATGTTGATAAAAATTTATTTGTATATGCAGGTCCAACATACATAAAGTTCCCTAAACCCATGGTCTCCCAAAATACTCCAAATCACCATGAAAAGTGCACTGGGAGAGAACTCTTGATCTCAGTTCAAGAGTGTGTGTGTTTTGTGTGAGTCTCAAGTGCTGTGTGTGAATGAGACAATCCTCCAAAACACAGTCAACGGCCTATTAGCCTGCTGGGTAACATCCAGCACCACGCTCCACTGAGTCTGCTAATTAGTGTCGACACTACTGGGAGATTTTATTAGGGACTTTGAAAGGGGGCCATGAAATGTCCTGCCGGGTAAATGTGGTATGTTGTGTACTTAAATATACAGATGAAAGCTGGTACTGTCCCTGTAAAGTCATGGAATAGTGCAAAGGTTTGTGGCACCAGTAGTTGAAGGCTTTACCGGTTTCCTGAAGTGTGGTCAAGTTGGTACATTGAGTGCAAATTTGAGTGAATAAGTGAATGTTTGATGTAGGCAATTTTGTTGATGATTTCAAATGAATTCTTCCGCAGCTCTCTTATTCGCTTCACAATGTAGTCTGAAATGAATTGTGTCTACTTCAAAATGTAAGATACTGGTGGCAGCATTTGTTTAAATCTGGCCAACAGCTCTTTCAGCAAAAACAATATCTTTCCAAACTGTAATAATTTATAAAGCAGAAATGCCTTAAATACTGTACATAAAGTGAAAAAAAGAAAATTAAAGGGTGTTTCTGAAAACATAATCATCAGCAATTGAAACATCTTTTTCCAGTCAGGGCCGAAGTCAGTTGAAGTGCCCTCCAATAATATTGACACCCTTGGTAAATATGACAAAAACAGGCTTTAAAAAATATTTATTTTTTATCCTCTTTCAACTCATCTTTCATTCAAAATATTTTCAAAAATCTAACCTTTAATTAATGCAAAACAATTGAAAGAAATGATATGTTCTGGTCATGAAAGAAATATTATTCTCAAATATCCCACATTGTGTGCCTAAATTATTGGCACCCCTTCAGTTAATACTCCCTTTGCCAACAGCACTGAGTATAATGCGCAGTGAGGTTGAAAACACATAGCAAGGGATCTGAGACCATTCCTCCATACAGAATCTCACCAGATCCTTCAGATTCCAAGGTCCACGTTAGTGGTCTCTCCTCTTCAGCTCATCCCACAGGTTTTCTATGGGGTTTAGGACAGGGAACTGGGATGGCCATGGCAGAACCTTGATTCTGTGGTCAGTGAACCATTTTTGTGTTGATTTTGAGGTGTGCTTTGGATCGTTGTCCTGCTAGAAGAGCCAACCACGGCCCAGTTTAAGCATCCTGGCAGAGGCAGTCAGGTTTTTATTTAGTAACTGCCGGTACTTGATGGAGTCAATGATACAGGGCCGGCCCTCCCATTAGGCAAGATTAGGCAGCCGCTAACGGCGGCACGTGAATTTGAGGCCGGCATTTTGTCAATTGGCTGCCTCCTTCCAGCGTGACAATTGCCTGCCTCCTTCCAGCGTGACAATTGGCTGCCTCCCTCCAGCGTGACAATTGACTACTGCCCTCTGACGCCCCTGATCGGCAACATTTTTTTTGCCTTGCCTATGGCGGCAGAACGTCCAGGGCCGGCCCTGCAATCATGCCGTATATCCTAACAAGTTCTCCAGGGCCGTTGGAAGAAAAACAGTGGGGATGAGGTACTTATGGTTATCTTTTTGTCTACACCAAACCCACCTCTGGTGTTTGTTTCCATTTGTGCAGCTCAACAACATTTTGTCACACATCATTAATGTATTCTCGGGTCTTTCACATAGCGATTAATGACTAAGAGAATTTGGCCTGTGTGTCACCTCATATTTATACCCCAGTGAAACAAAGTCATGGCTTATCACTTAAATGCCCTTAATCACTCTGGGTGTTTTATGGTTCATTTAGATTTTAATCATAGACATTTCTAGGGGTGCCAAACTTGTGGCACACGTTGTGGGGAACAATATTATTTTATTTTATTTATTTCACATGTATTTTTTTCCATCATTATACTTCAATTAAAGGTATTGATTTTTGTGAATATTTCCAAACAAAGACCAAGTGCATAAAATGCAGAGACATTTGCTTATAACCCATTTTCTCATATTTACCAAGTGGTGGAAGGCACTATATGGTTTTCCAAACACTGCTTTATCCACGTTTGTTATGGCTCTGGCCATATCATATCGGCATGCGGTACCAATCAGAGTGGTTGAATTGTTTCTATCTTGGACGTGCTGCAATTCTGACTCCTTGTGGAGAAGGAACTAACGTTTGTGGCCATGGCTTCTGTCCAGAGCAAGGAGTGTGTGTAGCTGGCAGAGATGGAGTCAAGACCACAACACTGGAGGCCCAGACCAAGACCCAAACCCTGGAGGCCCAGACCAAGACCCAAACCC